>QANZ01000122.1:49165-79223 GCA_003254925.1 Chamaecrista fasciculata | reverse complement strand
TTTTCCTTGTTGTGAGGTTAATTGTTACAGTTTGATCAAGATGATGAATGAAATGAAATTGAATTAAGCCAGTCTCATTAGATATTCATTAATCACGACCTGAATTCCAGAATCCAAAGTTTGAAGAGATGAAATAGATGGATATAAAGAAAACGCCCTTTATTTTATTATACCATTAATTAAAAACCACAATACGATTGATCGAACAGACCGACCAACCACAGAGACACGAACACAAAAACAAAAGCAGCAAATGGAAATGACATAACATGACCTGACTCGACAGAAACAACACCACCAACAACAAAGACACTTCAAATTCAAACCCTAAGAAAACATAAACGACAGACATACGCAAACAGAAACACAATTCACAATTCAAAAGCCTTAAAACCAATCCGATTTTAATACCAAGAGTTAGAGTGTTCTAACATTCTAATTTCTTTTATGTCTATATCTCTGTTCTCTCTTGAATTTTCACTCCTAGAGAGAAGAGAGAAATAGACTTAAAAGGAAAAATAATGTTAAAACACTCTAACTTTCGGTATCAAAATTCCTGGGCGTTCTCTATGACAGACACAACAACTTCAGAAGAAGATTCCATTCTGTCCACCAAAGAATCCTCCCATGTTATTATTCTCCGAGGTCTCCACTCCCATCTGCTGCCCTGGCATCGCCGCTGCCGTCGTCGCCTCCGGCATCTCCATCGGCATCATCATGCTAGCATCAAACCCTGGGTTCTGGACAATTGGAGCCGGAGCCGGAACCGGTGCTGGTGCAGGTGCCGGCGCCACCACCGGCGGTGGTGGTGTTGGAGGAAACATCATTTGTGACGCCGACGGCATCACGGGACGATAGTCCCCAAACATCTGAGGCGGTGGTGGCGCGGGTGCCGCCGCCATAGGGGGAGGAAACAGCTGCGACTGTGGCGCGACAGGCGGTGGAGGCTGCGAAATAGCAGCGCAGTTGTTCACATAGAACTGAGCATTCGCCGCCGTCTGAATAAGAAGACGGTCGGCCTCGCGGGCGATCGTCTTCTTCAAATCCTCCAATCGCCCCTTCACAGTAACCATCTGATCTTTGGTGAGATTGGCTTCGGGGTTAACCCACCAGCACACCGACTCCAGGTCATGCTTGTGACGGTTGAGCTCGTTGGACCGTTTCTTCTCAAGGTCGAGTTGCTCCATCAACTGTGTCAGCTGGTTGTTGAGCTCCCGAACATTGGCGCTCCGGTGAGCCTCCATGATCTGCAGCGAGGCCGGGGATATGTTGCGGTGGTGGGCACCGCGGTTGAGGAAGCGGTTGATGGTGGAATCGACATTTGGGTGGCCAAAGGAGAAGGCCTTGTCGCCAGGAGAGAAGACAATGAGAGCAACCTCAGCACCACAGAGAGTGCAAAGCTCGCTGGCCTTCTTGAAAAGGCCGGTGCGACGCTTTGAGAATGTTACCTGAAGGTTGCTCTCATTGGTCATTTTTTTCATTTCAATCTTTTGTCGCCCCTTGCTCTTCCTCCTCTGAATTGGAGAGTTCTGATCCTGAATTGGTTCAGCAAGGGGGCCCAAGTCTATCGCATTGGTTGAGTTGGTCGGGTTCACGTGATGAAAGCAAATGTGGGTTGGATTGGTCGGGTTCGCGGGAAAGTTGACACTGGTTGAATTGGTCGGGTTCGCCGGAAAGTTGATGCTGGTTGAATTGGTCGGGTTCGCCAGAAAGTTGGTATTGGTTGGGTTGGTCAGGTTAGCAAGAATGCTACTATTATTTGGGTTGGTCGGGTTCGCGAGAAAACCAGTGTTGGTTGAATTGGTGGGGTTCGCTAAAAAGCCATTGTTGGTTGAGTTGGTCGGGTTCGCGAAAAAACCTATGTTGTTGGTTGAGTTGGTCGAGTTCGCAAGAAAACTGGTGTTAACAAGGTTCGACATGGCTGGATAATAGAGAGATTGTTGAAGAGAACGAGATATGGTATTTGTGTGTGTGTTTGATGATAAAGAGGAGGTTTGAATTTATAGGCAAAAACAACCGCGTGGATAGTGAGGAAGAGGAGAAAGATTTTGGGTGTAAGCCAATATATTGATGGTGGATTAATTGCAGAAATAATAGTTGCATTCATGGTATTACTGTGTTCAGATTTCCAGAATCTGGCTGGGGATGGCTATTATGGTAGAAGATTCAATGTTGTTTAGCTAGAGAGGTGGTTTTTGAATTATGTGGATGTATTAGCATATAAGAAAAAGGTGGTATTTGGATTTTTTTTTATCTTTTTTCTTTTTTCAATCTTATCATAATATATATATTTTTTAAAATTATTTTTTATTACAATGAATCATGTTTAAAACATTGTTGAACACTAAATATAAGTTTATTTTGCCGTTAAAAATTGAAAATTCGAACTTGCGTTCACTATATTGCGAGAAAAATACTAATTTTTTTTTTGTTAAATCAATTTTGATGATTATTATCTTATATTATATGGCTCCACTCCTTTCTGGTCGTCCATGTTTAAAACTATAGCCTATGAAATTAAAAATAAGAGAAAATTTACTATTTGGTC
Organism: Chamaecrista fasciculata; assembly: GCA_003254925.1. Taxonomy (NCBI): domain Eukaryota; kingdom Viridiplantae; phylum Streptophyta; class Magnoliopsida; order Fabales; family Fabaceae; genus Chamaecrista; species Chamaecrista fasciculata. The sequence continues at coordinate 76,675 of QANZ01000122.1, read as the reverse complement.
TCGCTTTCTTTACTAAATTAACAATTTAGTCCCTTATTTATTCTACATACATATTTGCGTGCCCGTTAAGGCACCCAAAGCCCCTAGTAATATTATATGTTAATTGATAAAGTAATCATCAAATATTGTTGGCTCCATGGTTTTATCTTACCTTAATTGCTTTAAAAAAGAAATGATATGATTAGTTTCATGGGTGAATTAAATAATTAAATCAAAGAAATTAAGAAAAGAGATATGTCTCTAAAAAATAATAAAATAATGTAAGACACTTAATTGTTAGCGATTTGGTGACTGAAAGTTTAAAAAGATAATCACAAATACATAATCTGATGTATCCATCGGTTTAAATATGGGTAAAAAGGAAAGAAACTTTTTTTTTTATCAGTTTTAGTATTGGTACTTTATTATTATTAATTATTTTGCCTGACTTTATTATTATTTACTTTTCAATAACACCAGTTTTTTTTTTTTGTCAAAATCAAACATTTTCTGCTTCGTCCTAGTCTTCAAGTTGCACTTAATCTAACAAAGATGGATCATATTAATGAATAATGACCATATTCCTTCCTATTTCTTGTTGTAACAATATGAGGTAATAACAATACTCATTTCCAAAAACTAGAAGCTGGATAATTTGTAGCTTAGGGTTTAACTTTGGCTTCCTATATACACACACCCCCATTAATTTGAAGTTTAGATCAATTTAAGGCATTGGTGTTGAAAGCTTATATTGCACATGTAGAAAAATGGAATAGTATTCCTCTCTAATTTTTGGAAGGAGTAAATAGAAAAACACATATAAGCATTCTATGTATGTATATAGCGACCTATTTGGAGTAGTAGACATTAGAAGGAGATTATTAAAGTTGCTATAACTGACCCTTCATTATGGATTATTCATCATTCTCTAACTTCTCTCTTGAATTTTTTCCTTTTTTGAATCCACATTCATGTACATATTTCTAGCCTGAAACCAAAACGGCTTGTCTAAATAGTAAATATAATATTATACTTTATGTTTATGACCAATATTACAAGATTAGATTTTTTTTTCTCATTATGTACTTTTTTAAAGTTGAATATTTTTTTTATTTATATTATAAACAAAAATCTTAAAATAATTTAATAATTAAAAAATCTCAATATCTCACTACATATGCAATGAGATACTAAAGAGTCCTTCACTTTAGTCATTCTCTCTCTCTCCAATTTTGAACTAAATCTCATCTTTTCATCATTTTCTCTATAGGTCAAATTAAGAAAACTGACTACCGTTATTCAGAATATTTATTGACAATAATAATGACTAATTTTCTTGATTGTTTGTAAGCACTTTAATGGATGAGATAGTTGACTTGAGATTTAAGACTTCATACTCAAAGTCAAGAATATATTAGTAAACTCCAAATCCCCACATTTAGTTAAGAGTAGACAAATTATTAATACTTATTATACCCATGGGTTTCAACTTTTAAGTCACACGTTCTTAATTATGAAATCAGTACATCTCATAAAGTTTTGGATAGATTGGAAAAAATCTGAGAAAGCTATATAATAATAATAATAATAATATATATTAGCTAGATTACAAATAAATTAAAGTTATATATACCCAGATCTGAATAACCTGATGACCTGTATCTGCATATCTCTAGTCATTAATATTTCGTATCCAAAATATGAAATCCTCTTAAATCTAAACATTTGATGGTTTTGGAGTTTTGGTGATCAAGCCTATCTGCTGCTTTCCTGTAAATTTTTTATGATCTAGAAATAAAGCTAAAACAGCCAAATTACATTAACTAAATTGGATATTAGAGAGAGAGAGGTATTATTAATTGTTACGCGTCACCCTTTCTCATCAATACATGAAGCTTTACGAATATTACGAATATTGTTGTGTTGTTTTTTTATTTTGCGAGGTTCATTGACCAACAAATTAATTAAACTATGTTTTGGCTTACTAACACAAATTAATTAAGACGTTCATCTTCACACACGCACATACATATATGTAAGTGTGTGTTGATAATTTATCTAAGTTTTTCAATTTTTTAGATTAAGATTGAGATTACTAGACCATTTCTGTTTAATTAGTCCTCTCGCAGATATATACACATAGCGTGTTGTCACTTTCTTTTCCTTGTTGTGAGGTTAATTGTTACAGTTTGATCAAGATGATGAATGAAATGAAATTGAATTAAGCCAGTCTCATTAGATATTCATTAATCACGACCTGAATTCCAGAATCCAAAGTTTGAAGAGATGAAATAGATGGATATAAAGAAAACGCCCTTTATTTTATTATACCATTAATTAAAAACCACAATACGATTGATCGAACAGACCGACCAACCACAGAGACACGAACACAAAAACAAAAGCAGCAAATGGAAATGACATAACATGACCTGACTCGACAGAAACAACACCAACAACAACAAAGACACTTCAAATTCAAACCCTAAGAAAACATAAACGACAGACATACGCAAACAGAAACACAATTCACAATTCAAAAGCCTTAAAACCAATCCGATTTTAATACCAAGAGTTAGAGTGTTCTAACATTCTAATTTCTTTTATGTCTATATCTCTGTTCTCTCTTGAATTTTCACTCCTAGAGAGAAGAGAGAAATAGACTTAAAAGGAAAAATAATGTTAAAACACTCTAACTTTCGGTATCAAAATTCCTGGGCGTTCTCTATGACAGACACAACAACTTCAGAAGAAGATTCCATTCTGTCCACCAAAGAATCCTCCCGAGTTATTATTCTCCGAGGTCTCCACTCCCATCTGCTGCCCTGGCATCGCCGCTGCCATCGTCGCCTCTGGCATCTCCATCGGCATCATCATGCTAGCATCAAACCCTGGGTTTTGGACAATTGGAGCCGGAGCCGGAGCCGGTGCTGGTGCAGGTGCCGGCGCCACCACCGGCGGTGGTGGTGTTGGAGGAAACATCATTTGTGACGCCGACGGCATCACGGGACGATAGTCCCCAAACATCTGAGGCGGTGGTGGTGCGGGTGCCGCCGCCATAGGGGGAGGAAACAACTGCGACTGTTGCGCGGCAGGCGGTGGAGGCTGCGAAATAGCAGCGCAGTTGTTCACATAGAACTGAGCATTCGCCGCCGTCTGAATAAGAAGACGTTCGGCCTCGCGGGCGATCGTCTTTTTCAAATCCTCCAATCGCCCCTTCACAGTAACCATCTGATCTTTGGTGAGATTGGCTTCGGGGTTAACCCACCAGCACACCGACTCCAGGTCACGCTTGTGACGGTTGAGCTCGTTGGACCGTTTCTTCTCAATGTCGAGTTGCTCCATCAACTGTGTCAGCTGGTTGTTGAGCTCCCGAACATTGGCGCTCCGGTGAGCCTCCATGATCTGCAGCGAGGCCGGGGATATGATGCGGTGGTGGGCACCGCGGTTGAGGAAGCGGTTGATGGTGGAATCGACATTTGGGTGGCCAAAGGAGAAGGCCTTGTCGCCAGGAGAGAAGACAATGAGAGCAACCTCAGCGCCACAGAGAGTGCAAAGCTCGCTGGCCTTCTTGAAAAGGCTGGTGCGACGCTTTGAGAATGTTACCTGAAGGTTGCTCTCATTGGTCATTTTTTTCATTTCAATCTTTTGTCGCCCCTTGCTCTTCCTCCTCTGAATTGGAGAGTTCTGATCCTGAATTGGTTCAGCAAGGGGGCCCAAGTCTATCGCATTGGTTGAGTTGGTCGGGTTCACGTGATGAAAGCAAATGTGGGTTGGATTGGTCGGGTTCGCGGGAAAGTTGACACTGGTTGAATTGGTCGGGTTCGCCGGAAAGTTGATGCTGGTTGAATTGGTCGGGTTCGCCAGAAAGTTGGTATTGGTTGGGTTGGTCAGGTTAGCAAGAATGCTACTATTATTTGGGTTGGTCGGGTTCGCGAGAAAACCAGTGTTGGTTGAATTGGTGGGGTTCGCTAAAAAGCCATTGTTGGTTGAGTTGGTCGGGTTCGCGAAAAAACCTATGTTGTTGGTTGAGTTGGTCGAGTTCGCAAGAAAACTGGTGTTAACAAGGTTCGACATGGCTGGATAATAGAGAAATTGTTGAAGAGAACGAGATATGGTATTTGTGTGTGTGTTTGATGATAAAGAGGAGGTTTGAATTTATAGGCAAAAAGAACCGCGTGGTTAGTGAGGAAGAGGAGAAAAATTTTGGGTGTAAGCCAATACATTGATGGTGGATTAATTGCAGAAATAATAGTTGCATTCATGGTATTACTGTGTTCAGATTTCCGGAATCTGGCTGGCCGGGGATGGCTATTATGGTAGAAGATTCAATGTTGTTTAGCTAGAGAGGTAGTTTTTGAATTATGTGGATGTATTAGCATATAAGAAAAAGGTGGTATTTGGATTTTTTTTATCTTTTTTCTTTTTTCAATCTTATCATAATATATATATTTTTTAAAATTATTTTTTATTACAATGAATCATGTTTAAAACATTGTTGAACACTAAATATAAGTTTATTTTGCCGTTAAAAATTGAAAATTCGAACTTGCGTTCACTATATTGCGAGAAAAATACTAATTTTTTTTTTGTTAAATCAATTTTGATGATTATTATCTTATATTATATGGCTCCACTCCTTTCTGGTCGTCCATGTTTAAAACTATAGCCTATGAAATTAAAAATAAGAGAAAATTTACTATTTGGTCTCGCTTTCTTTACTAAATTAACAATTTAGTCCCTTATTTATTCTACATACATATTTGCGTGCCCGTTAAGGCACCCAAAGCCCCTAGTAATATTATATGTTAATTGATAAAGTAATCATCAAATATTGTTGGCTCCATGGTTTTATCTTACCTTAATTGCTTTAAAAAAGAAATGATATGATTAGTTTCATGGGTGAATTAAATAATTAAATCAAAGAAATTAAGAAAAGAGATATGTCTCTAAAAAATAATAAAATAATGTAAGACACTTAATTGTTAGCGATTTGGTGACTGAAAGTTTAAAAAGATAATCACAAATACATAATCTGATGTATCCATCGGTTTAAATATGGGTAAAAAGGAAAGAAACTTTTTTTTTTATCAGTTTTAGTATTGGTACTTTATTATTATTAATTATTTTGCCTGACTTTATTATTATTTACTTTTCAATAACACCAGTTTTTTTTTTTGTCAAAATCAAACATTTTCTGCTTCGTCCTAGTCTTCAAGTTGCACTTAATCTAACAAAGATGGATCATATTAATGAATAATGACCATATTCCTTCCTATTTCTTGTTGTAACAATATGAGGTAATAACAATACTCATTTCCAAAAACTAGAAGCTGGATAATTTGTAGCTTAGGGTTTAACTTTGGCTTCCTATATACACACACCCCCATTAATTTGAAGTTTAGATCAATTTAAGGCATTGGTGTTGAAAGCTTATATTGCACATGTAGAAAAATGGAATAGTCTTCCTCTTTAATTTTTGGAAGGAGTAAATAGAAAAACACATATAAGCATTCTATGTATGTATATAGCGACCAATTTGGAGTAGTAGACATTAGAAGGAGATTATTAAAGTTGATATAATATAACTGTACTACTATATATTTTTTGCTCAAGTTATCTCCCTCTCATCCCGGTGTATGAACTATGAAAGTACCTAAGGAAACCCTATAGTTCCCATTAATTCAATTTGCCCATTCCGCTAGTGTAAAAAGCAATGTTGTAAGAAATGGACTGAGATTCAACGACTAATGAGACTGAAGAACGAATTGGTTCAAATTTTAAAAATCGTTTTGACTGTTGGAACGAATAAAATTAAAAATAATTAAATAAACCACTCAAATTGGGTTGGACCGGTGAATTGCTAAAGCATCGACAATAGTTCGTAGTCACATGCTCTAATCCTCTGAGCTATAGGCCCCATCCCGTCTCCACTGGATCTGTTCCCGGGAGTACCCTAAAAAAAGGGAACATTTCCTCTCAATTTAGCCCCTAATTTTTTTTTCTATTTAATCCCTTAAAAATAATCTTGTTATCCATTTANACCCATGGGTTTCAACTTTTAAGTCACACGTTCTTAATTATGAAATCAGTACATCTCATAAAGTTTTGGATAGATTGGAAAAAATCTGAGAAAGCTATATAATAATAATAATAATAATATATATTAGCTAGATTACAAATAAATTAAAGTTATATATACCCAGATCTGAATAACCTGATGACCTGTATCTGCATATCTCTAGTCATTAATATTTCGTATCCAAAATATGAAATCCTCTTAAATCTAAACATTTGATGGTTTTGGAGTTTTGGTGATCAAGCCTATCTGCTGCTTTCCTGTAAATTTTTTATGATCTAGAAATAAAGCTAAAATAGCCAAATTACATTAACTGAATTGGATATTAGAGAGAGAGAGGTATTATTAATTGTTACGCGTCACCCTTTCTCATCAATACATGAAGCTTTACGAATATTGTTTTGTTGTTTTTTTATTTTGCGAGGTTCATTGACCAACAAATTAATTAAACTATGTTTTGGCTTACTAACACAAATTAATTAAGACGTTCATCTTCACACACGCACATACATATATGTAAGTGTGTGTTGATAATTTATCTAAGTTTTTCAATTTTTTAGATTAAGATTGAGATTACTAGACCATTTCTGTTTAATTAGTCCTCTCGCAGATATATACACATAGCGTGTTGTCACTTTCTTTTCCTTGTTGTGAGGTTAATTGTTACAGTTTGATCAAGATGATGAATGAAATGAAATTGAATTAAGCCAGTCTCATTAGATATTCATTAATCACGACCTGAATTCCAGAATCCAAAGTTTGAAGAGATGAAATAGATGGATATAAAGAAAACGCCCTTTATTTTATTATACCATTAATTAAAAACCACAATACGATTGATCGAACAGACCGACCAACCACAGAGACACGAACACAAAAACAAAAGCAGCAAATGGAAATGACATAACATGACCTGACTCGACAGAAACAACACCAACAACAACAAAGACACTTCAAATTCAAACCCTAAGAAAACATAAACGACAGACATACGCAAACAGAAACACAATTCACAATTCAAAAGCCTTAAAACCAATCCGATTTTAATACCAAGAGTTAGAGTGTTCTAACATTCTAATTTCTTTTATGTCTATATCTCTGTTCTCTCTTGAATTTTCACTCCTAGAGAGAAGAGAGAAATAGACTTAAAAGGAAAAATAATGTTAAAACACTCTAACTTTCGGTATCAAANATAAAAGAAAGAATGTGTTAAAAGGTGTGAGTTTCATTAATATTTTTTTTTATAATTTTTTTTTTCTATCTGCATTACATTGTAGTAATACTACAAATAATCTAAACCCTTAACTCAAAGGAAGGGGAGCCAATCGACCAAAAGTGAAAAAAATGATCTGTAGATGATTCCACATTTTGGAGTACCGTCGAACTCTATTGTTGTTCAATATATCATAACTTTCTAGTTTAGAAAGTTATTTGATACTATACCATAATTAAAAGATGATATTTATTATTAATTTTAGTAATTTAAAAATGTTTACAACTAGACCATAATTAAAGAGAACTTACATGAACAGAATTACCATTCTTTATTAGAAAGTACTCCAAGAAAGGGTAGATTATCAGCTAATTAAAAAAAAATTTCTATATCAGTGATCTTATATAATGCTCTGCCGTTCAAGCAAATTGGTTATAAACTTAATTACATTTGAATCAGTGATCTTATATAATGCTCTGCCGTTCTTTGTGCATGCAACGAGTTGGTTTAAATTAGTCTGCAATATATATATATATATATATATAAACCTAACGATGATTAGAGAATTTTGGTAGAATCCTAATTAAAGAGATATATTGGCGAGAGGCAAGGTCTAATTTTTCCCCTTCTTAGGCACAAAGAAGTTGGGAATGGATCATATCGCTAAAGTACCTCAAAAGGATCAACTTCACTAGATTGTACCTTTTTTCTGCACAGAAAAGAAATATTTCTTTCTAAAAAAAAAATACTTGTCTTTAGTTAACTTCACCAAATACTTAGCTTTAATTGATTCATTCCCACAAAAGATAAATATTTAACAAAAGAATGAGTTCAAATGTGGAGAGCCCTAATGCTCAGCCCTCCCAACACTCACAGTAGTTGTGATAAAAATTAGAAAAAAAAGTGTCAAAAAGATGAGAGATAAAGACATATATATTATCACGAATTTCATGTAAATAAAACCCAAAAACATTCTTTTTGGCGACGACTTAACTTAACATATGTTGTAAAAATAAATTCAATCCTCACATAACACAGAGGCTTTCAAAGTTCAGAATCCTTCCCTTCAACCTTCGTTTTCATGCTAGCTAGTTTTGGCCTCCATAACACCATTTCTCATTTCAAATTGGGATTATATCAATATGTATATATATATATAGTTCTCGAAGCCTTCGATCTCTCCATGACTCAAATTTACTCAATGTTAAAAGTAACAAGAGTAAACTAACAATTTAGTCTCTGAAAGATCAGTAAAATGATAACTCGATCCCTGAAAAATTGAAATGTACAATTTAGTCATTGAAAGATCAAATTGGTATATTGATTAGTCTTTTTTATGAACTAAATAGTATACTGTTTTAAAATCTTTGAGGGACTAAAAACTATACCATTTTGATCTTCTAGGGATTAAATTATACATTTCAATCTTTTGGGGACTGAATTGTCAGCTCGGTGATCTTTCAAAGACCAAATTACTAGTTTACTCAAGTAAAAAAAATTAAAATAGAACTAAAGTCTACTTAGTGGTAGTTGAATGGAATCTTGGATTCATAGGGTATTATTCCTCAAAAAGTATTTCGACGCTCAAATTAGCATAATGCGAAAAACCGGACCGGCCATTGAACCGGTGGAAGGCTCGGGTCACTGGTTCAATGGTTCAACCGCTGGGTCACTGGTTCAACCGGTTGAGCCGGTTTACTTAAAAAGTACATTTTCAAATATACATATTCATCAAATACACATTAATATCTTAAAATTAAACACGTTGGTACCCTTTAGAGCTATTTTGCAATTTTAACCATAACAAATTTTGTAAAAATTACATATTGACCCCAATTTTTTTAAAAAAATTTTCATTTTAGTCCCTAGATAATATGTATCCAGGGATCAATTTGTACTTTTAGCAATTTTTTGGGGTCAATATGTAATTTTTGCAAAATTTGTCGGGTCAAACCTGTTCACGGTTCATCAAATACATATTGATATATTACAATAATTTAAATTTAAAGTAAAAATTAAACATAACATATGTCCATCACATATAATAAGTGTCACATATTTAATTTTTTTTTTTAATTTTTTCAAATATTTCTGGGTCAACCGGTTTCCGGTTCACCGGTTCCCGGTTTAACCGGCCGGCAACTGCAGGCCGGTATTTTAAATTTTCCGGACCGGACTGGTATCCGGTTCACCGGCCGGTCCGATCCGATTTTTTCGACTATGCAAATTAGTTTGAGTTGAAAGACAAGAATAAATGTGGGAGCTCAACACATATCTAACCTAATTTTATAATTTTCTTAAGTATTTATAGAAAAAGATGACCCTCGGATATAGATTGGTGGGGGTGGGGGGAGAGAGAAAGGATCCTAAATTATAGGAAGATTATGCGACCTTCAAAAATCTTACGATGTAATCAATTATTGTTGGGGAAATGTATAAAAAATATGTGACATGCCTAGTTGAGAGGGAATCGTCAATTTTCAAGTGCAATTGTCCCAGACCCATAATGACTAGTTGAGAGGGAATCGTCAATTTTCAAGTGCAATTGTCCCATAATGACTTATATTTGTGTGCACTAAAACTCACATTCATCTCTATTTAAGTATCTCCTCTTTTCACATCTTAATATGTATACACTTGACTTATCTCTAATATAAGCAATGTAAGACTTTTATTTAATATACTTTAATATTATAATATATATAATATTTCAAAGAGGACATTATATATCATTAAGTGTTTGACACAATTTAAACTCACAATCATAGATCATAGATTACATCCATTTAAATGGTGTGTCTCTCTCTTATTCTTCTCTCTTAACGTGATGAAAGGATTTATATACATGTATCATATACTAATATAAATTATATTACTTTCGTTGTTTGCCTAACTAAAATCTCCACATCATATGCCTAATACTGGCTACTGGAATTAGTTATTTGTGATAGTCGAAATTCAATCTATTAAAATACCATTGATACAAGTAATAAAGTCATATTCCAATATCTAACAAATTTTCTTATTTTCCCAAATGGGTTACGCAGGTGGAACACACGGTTTTAATCTCTTTCAACTAATCACATGATGCCACGTGACACTAATTGACAAAAATAATTTTTTTTTTTTTAAATCTGACACTGACACAAAAACTTGTGTCAGTCGTTGCATACTAGTTTTTCTTTTTTACTTTGCAACACTTTTAAAGTGTTGCTAACTTACTTTTTTTTTGTTGTATTTTATTCTTTGCAGCAGTACCAGCCGCTGCAAATTATATTTTTAAATTAAAACAAAAATAAAATTTACTTAAAAAAATTTTAAAGTATTATTAGTTATAAAATATATTTTAAAAAAATTAAAAATTAAAATATTATCATATTTTTCATAATTATCATAACAAGGTTTATGATTTTTTAATGTTAAATTTATTAGTCTTAATTAAACAAAATATAGTTTTTTTATTTATTATTAATGAAATAGATGTATTTGTTTTTATATTTATATTATTAAACTATTTATTAAAAAGTACTATTTTATTTTTATATTTTTACAATGAATGAGTACATTAATAGTTAAAATTTTATTATCTAAAATATAAAATTAAGTACTTAATGATAAATTAAAATTTTTGATTGGATTAAACCCTGCACCACATATGATTTAGTTTTTAATTAATTGATAATCCAATTATTTAAAGTTTAGTTTATAGGCTTTAACCTCTAGATATTGTAAAATTAAAATATATTAGTATTTTATACATGTTTTATCTCTATCATATGAAAATAATATTTTTTGGCAGGCCATATGAAAATAATTTTGTTACATGACAAATCAAACATTTTAAAGTTGTCCCAATTTATGAAAATTTCCCGAAACTTTATTTTACTCAGCAAATTTTATAGTAGATTAGAGAAACCAAATGAACTGAACCCTTGGTGCCTCATTTGTTTTCGTTTGTCTCTTAGTGGTGAAAGTTTCTTTATGTTTATGGACAATTACCAAAGTCCTTCAATTTCAAAATTATTTTACTAAAATACTTTTTAATTTCTTTCTTGAAAACTATGCCCGTAACTATTCGGGCGTACTTGGATGTCGGATCCAAATACCCACGCGAAGACCCGATCACAAACTCGAACTCAGATCCCCGTACAAACGGTCTACACAGCAAATGCACACTGACGGGGAGAGACACCAGAGATAGAGCAAAAATGAGAGCCACCACCGTAACTCTCAGAAAAACCAATTTGCACACAAAATGAGACCCCCTTATCTCACGCATACTGCATCCACGTTTTGGAGGCTATTTCCACTTTTTGAAAAACTGCCTTCCTCTTTTCTAAACGTGTGTGTGTTTTGTTTTTAATTAATATTAAAAACAATATTAGTGAAATTTAATTAGAGAAAAATATCTATTCATAATTATTCAAAATAACTATGATAGATACTCCCCATAAATCTCAACTTCTCATAATCATTATCTATTAATTAATTAATTAATTAATAAGCTCAATCAATAATAATTATTATTATTATTATTTGATCACCTTAGACTGGGTCCAATCCACAAAGAGTGGACCCATATCCCAACAATGCCCTTTCACAATATTTTTAACACTTGTTTGTTTTATAAAATCTTAAAATATATATATATATATAAATGATGAAATAAAATAATCTAATAATTTCATTAGATACAAAAGATTAACTAGTTCAGTACAACTCAGAAAGAAAATTGAAAATATATAAATACAAGTTTTTATCTGCTAGACTTCCTCCCTCTATATACTTATAAATCAGAAAAGTATGCAAGCCTTTATAACAATATCCATATAATTAACTTCACTATGTTTCGATGGCCGCTTCTACTTAAGGCTTCAATCTCTCTATTTCTTCTGCAGGTGCCACGCTCATGACCTAAAGTGTCCACAAAATGGAGTAAATTGCTAGAATTCGACAGCAGGCCATTTTTGTCACTTTTACAGGAAAATGTTTTCGATTTCTCTTCAAGATGCAAATGTTTCGTATAATTTTTACTTTTATAGTGATTTCTGTACATGCATGTTGCATTTCTCACCTCCCCCACTCTCATAGCTAGTCTCATGCATCTTGATTTTCGATCTTCTCCCATTTTCCTCATGTTTGCATATCTAATATTTGTTTCTCGGCTTGACATGTCATATATATGTGATAAGACTTGAGAGTTAGGAGTAGGGTATAGTCATATAATTCGAAATTATAATACTCTTTCAAATTATAAATTATTTTTATTATATTTTAAGATAACAAAAAAATAAAAGGTCATAAAAAGTTGTTATTCAACTTTCTTAGAATATTTTATTATTTTAAATTTTTAATATTAAAATAAAAAAAGAAATAAATTAATTAACTTTCTTTATTACTTTCCTCTATTTCTATAATGATAATCTATGTGGTATTGGGATAAATGATAATGCACATGAATTTTGGTAATACACGTTTTCTACAGATTGATTTAAGTCTAACAGTCATTCAAATCTAGGTAATACACGTTTTTTCAATTTGCTAGACAAGACTCTCTCTCTTCACCCAAAAAAAAAAATTATCAAATGAAAAAGTTCCCACGTATTTGAGTTATAACTTAAAATGTTTATTACCTAAACTTATTAAACTTATTTTAGATAATTTAGATAATTTTAAAATAAGTTTAATAAGTTTAGGTAATAAAATTATCTAAAAAATTATATTTTAGATAATTTTAATTTATCATTGGATTAAACTTATTAAACTTAAAAAATTGTTCATTAAGTTTAATCCAATAAAAAATTTTAATTTATCATTAACTATTTAATTTTATATTTTAGATAATAAAATTTTAACCATTAATATACTCATTCATTGTAAAAATATAAAAATAAAATATTACTTTTTAATAAATAGTTTAATAATATAAATATAAAATCAAATACATCTATTGCATTTATAATAAGTAATAAATTATAATTTGATTAATTAAAACTAATAAATTTAATATTAGAAAATCATAAACTGTTATTATAATTATGAAAAATATGGTAAGATTTAATTTTTAATTTTTATGTTTTTTTAAAATATATTTTATAACTAATAATACTTTAAAAAAAATTTAAGTAAACTTTGTTTTTGTTTTAATTTAAATTAGAATTTGCAACGGTTGGTACTGCTGCAAAGAACAAAATACGACAAAAAAAAGTAAGTTAGCAACACTTAAAAGTGTTTTGCAATTAAGAAAAAAAACTAGTATGCAGCAACGGACACAAGTTTTTGTGTCAGCCCTGCACCTGAAATCGTGTTGGGCATGCACGATTTCAGGTCTGTCCCGCTGTCAGATTTTCAGAAAAAAATTTTATTTTTGTGGGTTAGTGCCACGTGACATTTGTGATTGGTTGAGGAAGATTAAAATCGTGTGTCCCACCTAGGTAACTCATTTAAAGAAATAAGAAAATTTGTTAAATATTGGGATATATAATATATTTTAATGTATTATTTAAATAAAAAAACCTCGCCAGACGGTCATGCAAAAAGTGGTGTTTTGCCCTTTTTTATGGATAAAACTTATATCAAATTCCTTATATCCTTGCTATCAAGTTCTACCAATCACAAGTCTTGATCACATTCTCTCTCTTCAATGATTGGTCATGCAAAAAGTGGTGTTTAATATTCCCTCTCTACCATGATTGGTCATATACAAAATTTTTACCCCGTGTTAAATATCAATTGGAGAACTTGATAGCAAAAATGTAGGAAACTTGATATAAGTTTTTGCACTTTCAAATCAAAAGTTCATCCCAATAGAAAATGGACCAAGAAAAAAAGGCCTTCAAGCCCTCAAGTTTCTAGGTTGCAAAAATACGAAAATATATTCAATCATTAGCGGTTTTTTTTGTTTATTAAATATGTATTGTATTTTAATTTATCTAAAAAATTTATTTTTGCACCCCTAACTTTATACTGAGTAAAATGTATATACTGTTAAAATTATTTATCAAATTCTTTTAATTCAAGATAAATTGTTTGATCCCTAGATTTTTAAAAATTATTTTATTTTGATCTCTAAATTTGTACTAAATTATTTTTTGGTCATTAAATTTAAAAAAGGGACTCAATCATTCATAATTGCAATTTTTTAGTTTTTAAAGATCAAGACACATATTTTGCTTATTTAGGAGTTTTCATTGAATCAACACAAATTCATAGACCAAATAATAATTTTTCTTAAATTTTTATGTTATTTACATTTTAATTCTTCAATTCCATTAATATAAAGTTACTTCAACCTCTATTACCATTAACATAGATCCTAAAACATTATCATTATCATTAAAACCGCAACCAAATACCAAAATTTCATTCTATTCCATTATCAAATACCATTTCTACTCTTATATAATTTTAACCAATCATAATCATTATATACCCTTTTAAATAATTTCACATCCCATTATCTCGATTAACCTTCAAATTACTCAAACACCATATTCTCATTCCATTCAATTATGTTACTTATCTCCATTATTACTTCATTCCATTTAATTACTTAAAAAGGCCCTAAAGGAGCGTCAAACTCACTCAAACAGGACCTAAGACAACATATATAAACAACCGACAAATGAAATGATAACCCTGTATCAAAATGAACTTTCGTACATCAGAGTTGCTTCAGTGACATTTCTATCCAGAATGTAGATGAAGTTAAAACTAGTTTTTCCCAATTTCCAAGAAACCACAAAAAGGATCTAATCTATATACAGTTTTATTTAGCCTCAAGTAGAAGGTTTCTTCTTACACTTGCTCTGCACTAGGCTAAGAAGGAAATCTGTAAATATATCCTCATAGTCGGGCATTTTTCCATATCCTGCAAAGGGTACATTGAACACAATGTTCAGCCAGAACAACAGAGAACACGAATCGTGTGCATCCCAGGAACTCAAACAAGAAATCACAGAGGGTTAAATGAAAATAAATAAATATACTTGCCAGGAAAGTAATTGATATCAATGACATAAAAAACATCCTTGGTCCCATGTTCCCGAATCATATCCATGTTGAACAAACGGAGGCCCTAGATATGATAGTGCAGTTGAGTTTATCATCAAGAAATGAAAGCTACTACTACATTAAAAGGAAGAAAAATGATATAGAATTACCAATCTGTGACGAAGCTCCCTTGCAAGTTTCTCCAACAAGGGTCGTGGCGGAAGCTCTGCAACAACAATACCAAATTAGATGAAAGGGGCCACTTGCTCCAAATATACAACCGTAAACTATTTAGTTTTTAAAACGCTAAATGTGGGACTAAATAATTGATGATTGTAAAAAAAGAGACTAAAAAGTATATTTCAAATACCTAAAGACTAAATTGTAATTTTGAGACAAATTCAAGGACCAAAAAAATAATTTTTTCTATATAATATATATTTATATATATAATCAGATGTTTAAACCATTAAGTATCTCCTCTTTATGAAACTTCGAAGTATGCTTCAATCAATAGGGGCATTGGCATAAATAAATAAACCTTCCCTTTTTTGTTTTATTTACTTATTTATTAGTGTGGGCAAGAAAACTTGAGTCTCACCGGTAATACTGGGATCTAGATCAGCATCATCTGCAGAAGCTGCTGCACTTGAGACCCTTGGAAAACGGAATACACCAGCTACTTTTGATAGCTCATGTTTACTGATATTAGGTAGAGAGAAACGCCTCACAACCTTTATGGTTTCCCCAATAATATAAATCTTAAAGAGAAGACCACCTGTAATGTGAAATCCACCTCCCCATAAGGAATATAGATCACAATTTAAATGAAATGATTAAATTAAGAGGACTTGTGTATCAGCTAACAAACCATGATTGACAAACTCCTGTAGAACCATGGGAGGTTCAAGCTCCGAGAGAGAGAATTCATCATAAGCAAGAAACAGTTCATGGGACTTTGCACTGCCATCCACAACTAATGGTTTTGCAACTGAAAACAATAAATGAAGATGTGAATAATTTGAAATTCGTACTTGTAAACAGTAAGTCTGATGATATCCAATTCCAGATGTTCAGAACAAGTACAAAAATCTTCAAGTCAACTAAATATGCATTCATTTAATTAATGATAACATTTGAGAAGGGGATCAGCCAAAAGAGCGAACTCAAATCGCCTTAGCCCATTCAAATTATTAAATTTATTTTCTTGTAACATGCAAGACGAGAGCAATGCAGAGACTGCCTGAATTCACACCAAAGTCGAGGTAGAAAGTGATTAACAAATCTCATTGCAAGAACATAAAGTATTGATCTGAAAAATAAAATAAAATAAAGATTAGTACCTAGTGGTAACTTCATTCCAGCTTTAGCAACTTCATAAGGGATGGAAGATGGGTCTTTCATGACAACCAAGTGACGTGGAATGCCAACTTTGCCTAAAGAATAAAGTTGATAAATAATGCAATATTGTCCAGCCCGGGTTAACTATGAAATGAAATTTCAGCTTTTAACATATGAAAGGCAATGGACTTGTTCCTATATTTCTATCGCATGCTAAAATGGTTGGAAGCGTAAGTTTCCCTAGACTAAATTCTTGAAGATTCTAATTGTTGTGGTTGAGAATTCATGTAAACATTCCTAAACCTTTGGGTTCAAGAGTTATAATTTTCATCATTATAGTAAATAAGTTACCATTGCAGTCAGATAAGTTAAGCTCTGCCACATCTTGCAACATGGATTGTCGGTTTTGTAAACGTTGAATTGCATCTGGAGGATCAACAATTATGACTTCTGGATGTTTTTGCTTGTAGTCCTTCAAGAACAACATGAGAAAACATGTGAAGTTAACCAATGCCCTTTATAACACATGCTTCAAAGACTAATGGGAAAGCATGTGACACTGACAAATGACAATCATCAATTATAAACTGATCGACTTCTGGAACTTACTTCAGTACACAGAAGAAACAATGAAGCATACTTCTACAAATAGTTTAAAGCTAAGACTTCTCCCATATTATTTTCAAACGTTAATTTGCAACAAGACAGAGACTTCTTGGAAATGTAATGTGCTAAGATTAATTATTAATTAATTAAACCATATTTCACTTTTAAGTATCCTTTATCTTAATGTCCCTTGTTATCATATCAACATAATTTGGAGTTCTGGATGCTGATTATTACCATTTAAAATGCATTAGACATGTATCATTATTGTTAATACTGACTAACCAAGGTTCTAGGAATCTAGGGCATAAAGCAGGAAATATATATATATATATATATATATATATAAAGAAGCTGTCACCCCAAAACATACTACAAACAAATACGACAGAATCAGTGAAGCCGGCCAACCAATCACAGAAGCACCTATTCTCCCTCATGTCAGTATGGTATAGCAATTTGATTAGCATTATCAGTGAACCCAAGATAAGGGAATAAACAGGCATCGTAATTAAAAAAAAAATTGCACTGTTCACATCAGATGTGATCATATGATTGTTTTTGCCCAAATGACAAACAACTTAGGTGTGCTACTGCAGCCTCTTGTACTGGCTGTATTCCTCTTCAAAATTTTCACTGGACATTATTTTACCTAGATTTCCACATCTTTGTGGTAGTTTTACTGGCTATTTGTAAATATACAGTCCAAGAAATATCATTGTCTCTCCCCATTCTTTTGAAACATATCTACATAGAAAGGCCATTGAATGACAGAAAAATAAGATCACTGGGACCTCAGTTTTAAATGTATACTATCTCTCAAGAGTTGTGATGCTTCAGATAATATGCAGGCAACATAAAGACTCATTCCAAGCTCTCTCAAGCCAAAAAGAATCGGGAAGATACTCAGAAAAGACATTCCCAGATGTCCAACAACAAATTAGCCCCCTTTCTAGGCCACACAAAACATATCTTATCACTTGCAATTTAAAACATATGATGGTGGCATGTCACCCATAGCTGGGAAGCTAAAGGCTATTGGTCACTGCACTTTCTAAAGAACTGAAAAGTGAAAACCGTCCATTTCTTAATCAAAAGTCCCTACCTCCATTGAGTAAAATATTAATGTGATTGGAAATTTATAATTATGAACACAAACATGAATTAGTAAGTTAACCTGGATATGTTAACTTTAAAACTCAATCATTTTGGCTAAATTCTTTAATTTGATTTTAAAAAACAATATTGATAAATTCCATTTGTAGTTAATAGAAGTCAAAATTTACCTCAAATGAAATTTTCAACCATTCAATATTTTGTACCATTTAAAAAATATATAATAATTACTATAGTGATAAAAATAGAAAAATAATTTATAAGGTTAGTGGCACATTCGATGTAAAAGTAAATACTACTATAATATTCTTCAATAACAGAAATTACTGTATGAGTATATTCTTTAAAGAAACAGCATTTTCAGCTATAAAATGATGAACTGAAGAACAAAAAACGAAAGATTTCCTTCTTGTTGCAACTAAGTTCACCATCGCCTCGTCAATTTATTTAGATTAATAGTAAAATGTAAATCCTCACTTGTCTGAATTCTTGAGGAACTGATTTCAACAATCTGATCATTCATGATGAGAAGAGCAAGAACTCTGCAAAAGTGCAAATTATTCCAGACAAAAATAAGCTTTTGGGAACTCAGAAGATTTGGTTCTTCAGCCAATTACCGTCATATCATACTTTGTTCCCAGCTTTTGTAGATGCTAATGATTTCAAACAATGGCATGGATTTTGTATTAAAAAATCACAACACTGTAGGGTTCTAGTACAACATGGAAATGGAGAGAAGTATTTTGGAGCTGACAAACCTCAATAGCCGCACGCCACTCCTTCCCTGACAACTGGAAAGAAGATGCAGCCTGTCAGATTATGTTGGAGAATACAGAAACAGATAGTTCACACTACATCATACAGAAACAGACTATCAGGAACAAAAGATAGGAACTGACAAAAAGACCTATTAAAAAGATATTTACAGGTCAATAATGACATGATTTTATATAAATTTTACCAACCTTATGCAAAATAATGTTGAAGGGACCTTGTTCTGACAGTGACTTGTTTGGATCAATGGCAACAAATGATATCCCCTTATTCCTGCATCATACGTGACAATATTTTCAGCAACTACTACAAGTGTCAAGACAAAAAAAATAGTAGACACACTTTAAGACAATTCATCAATGGTTTTTTATTTTAGGCAAATATGCACCTGAGTAACTTAGCTTGCAATATAAAACTTAAAACTATAATAAGAAATAAAAAAAATATTAAAAAAGCAACCATTTCAAACAATTAATGATTACAATCCCAAATTAGCAGCAATTTTTCAATGCAATTACTACAAATTTGCAGATTAGAATGCCATAAAACATTCAGTACAGGCAAGGATGGATTTTTTATCCAGTAACCAATATAATGCAATCTAGAATAAAGAACAATCTATTAAAAATTGACTTTGGGTTCTCATAGACTAATCCAAAGAGCATAATTGGTGGAATATTCTCATTTAAAATAGAACGGAGAAAAGACCAAGATATCAGATCCCAAGAAGCGAATCAGTGTGGGTTTCGGCCCGCGAAAGTGATAGCCAGAGTACAAAACAACTCCACCACCATCGATAAGGACACTACATGTGTCCCCCCCACCTCTGCAAAAGCCGCTTTAGCGCAGCGAAAACAATCAAAACTAAAAGAAAATACAATATCTTTCGGCAAACCATGTCTGCAATTGCAAAGAAAACTTCAAAATTACAAAATCATGCAAGCATCAACAGTCATATCTCATTCCTTGTAAGATGAAAAAGGCGTGATAGTAATGTCTAGAAGAACAAGCAACAGGGTAATTACCGGGCAAGGCCAATAAACTTTGGCTTCAGAAGGCTCTTCTTCTTCTTAGACGTCAAGGCGTACCCAACGATCAGTTTCTGAGGCTGCGGACTCCCGCCACCGCCGATCGAATGCGGCATTAAATTCACTTCTCTCTCTATAATCTCCGCCTCTTCGTCGGAGGATTCTCTGTCAAACCTCATTATTGCCGCACCTTCCAAAAACCCTAATCAAAGAAGCAATCGTCTCGTCTCCTCAATTTCGTCCTATTCAACCTTTGCCCTATAAAATCGCGCAATAAGATCAGGCAAAACCGAAACAAAGAAATTACGAATCACACAAGAAATAGAAATAAAATCCATCGTACGGACGTTCTTATGGAATCTGAAAACAAGGGCATCGGTTGTTGTATCTCCTAGCGCAGTGTGTATTCCTCTGGAAGAATCAAGGGAGGATTTGAAATTGAATAACATAGACAAGGAGAGAAATATGAAGGCCTCTCTCCAGATAGAATCTGGCTCTATAGGTACATGTACATAAGAGCACATGTAAGAGTGTGTGTGAGATAGAGAGAGAAAGTGAGGATGGATTTTGCGGGGAATATTCAGTTTGCAGAGGGAAAGAAATGAAGGAATGGATTGAGTGTGTTGGTTCGTTGTTGGGAAGATAGTGATATAAATAGCCAAAGTGATGATGAGTATGAATGTAAGATTGGTGGAATGGAAGGCTGGTTCGGAAACTCCTCAAATATATCTTCGTTTCCCATTTTACCCCCTTACTTTTTTGGGTTAATGTTGTGGGTATCTTCGTCTCTCCGTATAATATTCTAAGTAAAGACTTATCTCATTCATGCTACAACAATGAAACGATTGAGCCCTCTCAACAATGTCGACTCTAGAGATTGAATTTGAATCCTCTCATTTAAGGTGTAACTCGTCAACCATTATACCAAACACTCGTTAATACCCCTCCTTCTTTAAATCATAGTTTTAAAACTCGGACCGGACCGCCAGGGTCAACTCAGAACCCGGTGACCCGAGTACTAATCCGGTCCGGATGACTCTAGTAGACTAAAAAGCAACCGACCCGAAAATTTTTTGGGTTAACCCATCGACCCGGTTAAACTCGTTGAACCGTTCATGTGACTCATTTTTTCTTTTTCCTTTTTTTTAAAAAAAAAAAACTAAATTAGCATATTCATTTATATGCCTGACTTTATTTTTTAGTGTGGGTGGATTGGTTCCAATATTAATAACCGAAAGTTCCCATCTTCATTAATCAGTTGCAATCTTTGTCTTTTCGAATAAATTTTCATTTAGCTGTATATTTCTTCTTTTTTTTATACTAATTTATTTTCTAAATGAATATGCATTAATAAATTGATGAATACTTATTTGTGTTGATAATATGTGAAAGTTAAATACTTGTTTAGCTTTGATTTCTAAATAATAATAACTAGATTTCTAAACTATTTCTTTAATGTCATCTTTTAATTTTAGTTCATGTAGTTGAGATCTAAATTTAAGTACTTGCTTGAGTTGACATTCAAAAGTTATTTTTGTGTTATGCTAATCAATTCTATATTTAAATTTGATTCCTTATGATGTGTAATACACATATATTTGTTATTTTATATATTGTGTATAAGAGATTTTTGAGATTGATGCATATTGATATATATAAATGTATATATATTTGTTATTTTTCTTATTTGATCAAGCCAATCGAGTTTCTGGTGACCCAGCGGTTGAACCGGTGACCCAACCACCCGAGTTCTTATCCGGGTTAATGAGAAGTCCGGGTTTACAAACTATGTTTAAATACAGTCAAAAAATAATCTTTTTTTTTGCTGCTACATAACAAGCTATTGCTATCCACAATGAAATCATTTTTTTTTTGTGGTGGAATTTATGGTGACAGGATCATGATTATTGATTAATGATCATTAGTGATCACTTATTCGCCTTATCCTTCATTATAATAAATTTGCATAATCATTCCGGGCTACATAAAGGACAAGTATGTAATTTTGAAGGATTTTGAAATATTGTTGTCACCTTTTATTCTCTCATATAATTATTTTTCATATGTATTCTTTACTAAAAGTAATTTCTTTTATTACATTATCGATACAGTTTTCAACATAGATTTGAAGCTGAATTCATTATATTACAAGAAATTAATTTTTTCTACTAAACTCATAACTTAAAGGTTAAAACTTATATAAAATTTATTATATTTTATTATAAAGTTCTTCAAGAGAAAGGAGACAAATCTCAATTTTTTATCATAATTAAAAGAAAATATAAAAGATAGTGCTTTGCATAGTTAACCATTAAAAAAAAATATAAGCAAAGGTTATGATTGAATGAAATATATGATAAATGTTATACTTGTTTATATGAGTTGCTTGACCCACACGTCCTGCTAGTTAAATAAGCTCAATTTTGCCGACAAGTGTTTGGTGTAGCAGCTAGGCGAGCTACATCCTAGGAAGAGGACCCAAGTTCAATCCCTAGAGTCGGCATTGTTGGGAGGGCTCTGGCCATTTTCGTCTCTGAGGTCCGAATGAGATTAGTCTTCGCTTAAACCGTTACACGGATAGGCGGGGATACCCATAACTTAACCGAAAAAAAAAAAATAAGCTCAATTTTTCGTGAGCTAAAACAATCTCAACTTACTTTATTAATGATGGGTTACGGGCCAACCTATCAACTCATATTTTTTTTTTTATTAAAGACAATGTATACTTTCAAAATATTAGTATGAATATCATCAATTTCTTATTCATTATATCTATTATCATATAATTAGAAAAATAAAAATGTATCATATAAGATTCATAATTTCGTATAATTATATACACCTTTATGGTTCTATAAAAAAAAAATCAATAATCGCATAAACACTTAACAAATAACAATGAATATTAAAAACTAGGCAAGAGGAGTAAAGAATAAATAAAAAAACCATAAAATATGTAAAAGGGAAAAGTAAACGGATCAACTCATAGATTACATGGGCCAACCCGTTGAATAGATGGGCTAATAACAATATCAGTGTAGCATAGTAATTTCTCACTTTGTCCTTTAACCAAGTGGTGGAAGTTCGAATTTACCCTTTGGGTATGAAAAATATTCTGTGATCAGTCATCGTTTACCTTTAAGTAGAATACCCGCGATCAATTAATTAGTCACTCTTCTGGACAATAAATACCATGACTTAGACAAAAAAAAATCGGTTAAAGAGGTCAAGCCGAAAAAATGTTAAACAGGTTAAAAAAAATTATAACTCAACCCACCTCTTTGGTGGGTTAAATGAGTCGACCTAGTATGTTCGGCGCATGTTGACAATTTTAATAAATTTATAAGCAATTTTTATAATATTTTTATATTTTAGTCATTAAAAAAATGTGAGCTGAAAGTTAATACTAGTTAATTAGTTACTACATTTTTTTTATTTAACATAAGAAAGTGTTCATATAACAAATCCTTCCAAATTTAGTATAAGATGAAGATATGTAAAAAAGTTTTAAAATCTAATTTTGTTAGACAATTAAATGGAAATTTTCAGGATAAGATGATGGAGTTAAAATGATTATTCTATAAATTTTTTAGAAAAATAACTTATCAACTTATGTGTTATTGTTAAAAGATTAAAGTGTATGTTATTCGAAATCTTTAAAAGAAAAGAAAAGGCCTTGCTCAAATGGCTATTGGTCAATGCCTTCATTTATTTTACATCTTTAAAGAAAATGATATGAATTTACAAAATATTCGAGTAGTATTGCTTCATATGCAAGGGATTAATTTATAGGGTTCTTCTAATATGTGCCTTTAGGGCACAGGTTAAAGTTTCTTTTGATTGGTTAAGTGAATTTTCAAACATTAAAAATTATATTTTAAATGAATTTTTGTAGATTTCAAGATATGAAATGCTCTACTAACCAATTAGAAGAAATCTTAAAATGTGCCCGAAGGACACATGTTAGACAAATCCTAATTTATATTTACCCCTCCTCGTGCACATCGTGAAGAACATTGTAATGGATTCACATAATATTCTTGGAGTTAGGCTTAGCAGGTACCTAATTTTAGGGATCAAATATTATGTCACTCACCACAAATTGGGATTCGATCTTCTACATTTTTTTCTTTATATATTTCTTGTAACCTTCTAAAATATTTTGGACCAAAATAAACTTAAACTAATATAGTAAAAAATACTCTTGATACCCCTAAAGTATGTTGTTATTCAACATGCTAAATAATAAGGATATAAACTACTTAAGATGATATATACGTTATTAAATATAGGCTAAATTGCATTAAGACCCCCTGAATTTTAAGTTAGTGGCAGAAAATACCCTTGAGTTTTAAAATTCGACAAACAGACCCCTTGAGTTTTCAACTGAGCTCATTTAGGACCCCTGAGTTTTAAAACTTGACAAATAGACCCCCTGAGCTTTCAACTTAGTTCACTTTATTTGACCGGACCCGTCGCAAGGTGGCCAAAATACCAGAATTAATGCACTATAGTGGTGCAATCCGAGTCGATCTCTCGAGGAACTTTTGTGCAAAGTTTCAAAGCAAATAATACCAAATTATCACTAATCTAGTGAAAGCAAGGGAAA
Source organism: Chamaecrista fasciculata (assembly GCA_003254925.1). Taxonomy (NCBI): domain Eukaryota; kingdom Viridiplantae; phylum Streptophyta; class Magnoliopsida; order Fabales; family Fabaceae; genus Chamaecrista; species Chamaecrista fasciculata. Next base: position 51,938 of record QANZ01000122.1, on the reverse strand, counting down.
ATCGTTCTCTGAATGTTTATCTATGACCTAAGAAAATAATTAAATAAAGCAATAAATATTTTGGGTTTTTGATTAAAAGGACTAAATTGAAAGAAATAATAATACGAATAGATTAACCAAATTGAGAAAACACCCGATAGAGCAATTAGATTAAGAAATCATCACTACTAAAGATAAATTGAGTATTCCCACACAAATCATCCTAAGATAATCAATAATAACTCAATGACCTAGATTAACAACCCTATCATGCAAACACCTTAAACAAGATAGATCCACAATAAGAATTGAAAACCTCATTAAATTGATGATAAAAGAAGATCAAGAAACATAATTTTTATAACAATAACCATTGTCAAAGCTATATATCTATAATTATAACCAAACTAATATAAACTCAAGGATTACAATCAAGATATAATTGGAAGAATTAAAACCAAGTTCTTAATCAAGAAACAAGAATTAGATTCACAACTAGTTCTTAGGTTCAACTAGAAAACAAGAACAAGAAGAGAAAATCCTAATTCTAGTGTGAGAAAAACTCCCTATGTGAAACCCTAGCTCATGCTTGTTTTAATGCCCCTCTGGGTATGAAAATTTAGCTACTCATGATGCAGATATGGACCAAACCAAGCCCAAATCCGAGCTCAACAGCCATGGCACCAAGAAAGCCCCAAGAAGATGAAGGATAGCCAAGAACCGAGAACAAGAATGTAAATTCTCTCTCAAGAAATGTGTCACCCTTGAAATTGACCTAAAGATGTATTATATACTTGATTTTCGGCCAAAATCAGGTTGGGCTAGGTTAGAATCATCAAAATCGGGCTTGGGCTTTTAATATTAAAATAGTCGAAATTCTGCCGCGGAACTTGCCCACGGCCAAATCCGCGGCGAGATCTGGAAAATACAGATTTTTGTGTTGATTTGGTCCCTGACTCGTCTCCAATGATCCTCGGGTCTTCCTTTGAGTATTTCAATGCTTTGGACTTCATTTTAAACCTATCAAGACATCGAGAAACTATGCGAATTCTCAGGATAAAAAAGGTGAAACAAATAATAAAGATTAAACCCGAGAAAAACCACACTATTAGTCACAAAATAGTCCAAATAATCATCAAACCTCAAGGGATCATATTTTATCATAAAAGGACATGAAGGCAAGCAATTGAATCCCAAATGAATATAAAATGCCTTAAAATGTCACTAAAATGTATGATACAATATGGTCAGATCAAGACCCTTGAGCTTTTTTAAAAAATTGAGGCTATTTAAGGGTCTTAAGTGAGCAAAGTTAGAAGTTTAGGGGGTTTGTCTGTCAAGTTTTAAAACTTATGGGTCATAAGTGAGTACAGTTGCAAACTCAGGGAGTCTATTTGTCAAATTTTAAAACTCAGAGATATTTTCTGCCCCACTCAAAGAGTCTTAGTGCAATTTACCCTTAAATATACACAATAATAGCTTATTATTTCTATTAGACTGTTATATTTATAAAATTAATTTAAATTTATATATTTAATAAAAAATATATATTTATGTAACAAATACAATAAAATATAAAATTATATATATATATATACAATAATGATTGTCATTAAGTCATAATTAAAATTTGTAATAAATCCAACTTTACAGGACCATCATAGAAGCCAGAAACACAAACAGCAAGCTAGCTAATTTCTCAACCATATATATACGTGATCAATATCAAGTTGGTCAACTATATTTCCAAGTGTTATTATTATATATATTGTTTGTTTGAGATTGAAGTTGAGACACACACACATGCATACAGAGTGATATCTTTCTAAGCAACATAGAGTCATAGAGGTAGATTTTCGTGATTCTTTGAAATTGGAGTTGACACTTAATTAAGACTAAAGACACTGATCTTTCAAAACCGTATAGGGTGCAATTTATATTCTAATGATGAACCCTATAATTAAGTTTTCTCTTGTATGAAAGAGCGTAATGCAAGATATTCTAATCAGAAAATTTATTATCCAGTCCTTAAAATTTTTTAATTATTAATGATTTGGTCCTTGTAATACTTTGAATTAATTTTATACTTTTTGTTCTTGAATTTTAAATTTTTTTAATTTTTGAATTTGACCTAAAAATTAAATTATTGACAATTGCAATATTTCAAAAAGAAAGTTTTCTCTATTCTAATTGACTATAACATGTGTATTTGTGTGTGTAACCTTTAGTTAGGGAAATGTTAAACATTTTCTGCTTAGTTAATTTGTCTAAAAAATGCTAGGCATGATCAATTTTCTGATACTGATATCATTTTCTAATTGGAACAGTTGAAGTTGGTCTTTATTTATTCGGGACCAATTGGTTCATTTATTTCCCCAATCAATTAATCAATCTTGCAAATGCAAACATCATATAAAGATTGTCTGAATGTTCATGTTAAACTCCATTTTCACATGAAACCAAAATCAATCCTAGTTGCATTACTTAATAGGATACAATACAAATTATGAACTCATCATGTTCAAAAATCTTAATTTTTAAAGAGAAGCTAGGGGCAAACTACTATCTTCATAACAGATGTTTCTCAAACAAATGTTATAATACCTAGAAAAATCCTTTGGGAAGGAGTAGTGGTTTTACAATTTCAGTTGTATATATCTCCTTGCCTATGAAATGAAGCTTTTCCTCTTCCAATATATAGGCATATTATATTTTAGAGAGTGTTTGAGAAAAAGTCTTATCTCTCTCTCTCTCTCTATCTATAATATATATATATATATATATATATATATAT
>QANZ01000122.1:27357-42176 GCA_003254925.1 Chamaecrista fasciculata | reverse complement strand
AAAAAAAAAAAAATACTAATTGATACGGGAATTGAGGTGGATAAGTAGTATTTATATAAACTAAAAGGCCATTTTGTTAACATAGGCCAAAGAAGCACAGACAACCAATCAAATGATCAATTGATACGATGTACTAGTTAGTGAATCAACGTGAACTTTACACATTATAATTATAATTTACCTGAAAGCAACAGCATAACAATTTTTTTCCCTAATTTAATAATTTCTTAATTAAAAGTAATGAGATTAAAGGATAAGCATCGTTGGTCAACGTCAAGAATATATTTATAATTCATATGATAATCATACATTATATAAGTGATTGCATTTCTTAAATGGTCTAATAACATATGTATATATATATATATAATTTAGTTAAAAAATATACAAGTTCATAAGGTTCGGACTCAATTTTTGCTCACCCCTAATTCATGGTTGGGTTAACCCAATCCATGGTTAACCATATGGGTTAGTGGGTCAAATCTTTACTCAATACTCAACAATTAAATGGTCGGACCATGGTTAGTTTTATAGTTTAGAGTTAAAATTATTGAGCATATTCTTAAAATTTTATTTTCATTAAGTTGAAATTGTTTGTAAATTAATGAGATCAAGTTAGACTTAAAGGTGATGGCCAAAAAAAAAATTAGACTTAAAGGTGAGTTTAAGATTAAAAAGTGAAAAGAAAAATATAAAAAATTTGATATTAAACTCACTTTGGAGCCTAATTTGACCAATTGTGTCAATGATCTCAATAAAAAGTGATTTATTAAGAGAAACCTTAAACTCTGAACTCATTGAATTCAAATTTGAAACGAAAAAGATATGATAAACTTCACTTGTTTGATTGTGAAACGAGTGACCTACCTTTGAAACTTGATTTGACTTTGTTTGCTTAGAACCACACAATTAGATAGAAAGGATACTCATAAAAAACAATTTTTAGCTCTAGAGTCTAGACTCATCACATTCAAACTTAAAATGAAACATATATAAATATATGATCGACTACATTCAATAGTTTGGGACCAAAATAAAATTCGATGAAAATTAAACAAATAGGAGCAACATGAAACTTATGAAATATTTGAGACCAAAATAAACTTAAGTATATACATTATTGAGAGTTTTTAGGAGAGCAGGGTGGAGTGGTCATTAATGTTGTGGGAAGGGATGAGGTAGGTTAGATAAACCCTATGAAATATGAACACTGACACGGACACGGGACATACGACACACGATACGGATACAGACACACTGACACATCAGATTCTTAAAATTCTACAACATATGTTTATATATATATAAATAATTAAAAATTCTTAAATTTTGATGATAAATTTGAAAATTACAATATTTATTCATAATATGTCATATGTGATATTATTTTCTATTGTTTGTCATGATAAAGTCACAAAAAATTGATTTTATATTATGAAACTTATGAATATGTGTCGTGTGAGTGTCATAGGGGTATCAGACACGGACACGTATCTGATACGATAACATGCTATCAAAATAAAGTGTTCAAGCTTCATAGGATAAACCACTCAATTCATTAGAGTCTTTTTTTAAAAAAAGGTAATAATAATTAATTCCCAACTGAATGGATATTTAACAAATCGGATATTTCAAAACTATAAGTACAATATTATAATAGTATATTACATATATTACAATCAATATATTATGACATATATGATATATTACAATATACTATTATTTCATATGTATGAAAAGAAACAAATATATATAGATCTTTAAAAAGAAATAATCATTTCAAAACATAATGTCTATAATTCTCAACATAATAAAATAATTTAAAAAAATCATCACACAAAATGTAACTAAAATAATTTTCAAAATAACACGAGAAAAATATTTGTAGAATAAAAATTTTTTTAGTTAGGTTTAACAAGTGAACTAAAATAATCTCTCCCATAAGATTAGACTAGTCTTAATCCATGGAGTAGGGTTATTTTTTGGTCATTTCGTGGTATTAACGCTCTTAAGAATGCAATATTCTAATAACTAATTTTTTAATCTTTGTATCAAACACAAGGATTAATCTACTTCAAAACTCATAAAGGATTAATTTTTCAATTCGTGTGTCAAACCTCCCTTAATAATTGAAACATTTGACATATATATATATATAATATTAACTTTATTTTAACGACTACCAATAATTGATCGAGTTGCTTGCCTTAAGCAACAATTGATGACTACAATGGCAAGTTCCTTATAGCTTACACGTAAATCATAAACATTTGTCTTTCCTTCGTATCCTTACAAAATAATCTGCATGCGCCCTCATTTGATTCTGATGTTATTCATTTATATGTTTTTGTGTCTCATGATTAATCAAAGTAAATTCATTAACTTGTTATATATTCATTTTAATTAATAAAGGGTGTTAAAATGTTTAGTTCGTCTAATTGAGTTAAAAGTAATATGATCCATCCATCCAATATTTTTCTATTGATCGATTTGGACTTTAATTGGTCTGCTTTTGCAGTTATTCTCAAATGGGAGGAAAGTGTAAATTTGGTCTTATATATTTTGTTTAGTTTTCAATTTGGTCTTAATTTTTTTTTTTTTGCATTTTTAGTCCCATATCTTTAGATTAGGTCCCAGTTTAGTCTCATATATTTTTTTTGTTGCAAATTTGATCTCATATTTTGGTATCTATTATATAATTGATCCTATATCTTTGGGTTAGATGCATAAGTGGTCTCATATTTTTGTAAAATAATCAATTAAGAATTAATCATTTTGTAAAGATATGAATCCGAAAGTGCAACAAAAAATAATACATAATCAAATTAAAAACTTAACAAAAGATAAAGATCAAATTTTTTACTACTCTTTCAATTTCATCAACATCAACAAGGATAAATTAAGTGAGTAGATCGTTATAATTTCAAACTACGAATTATTAAATCTTTTGAAGACTTGATTTTTCCCAAAGAGACGAATTTGAGGTCTGACAAAAATGAACTGAAAGTTTCCCGAAATTAAGGACACATATTTTAGAATTGAATATGAACCGTAGTTTTCTCTTCTCGTCAAAGCATACATATAAAATTCTAAAAAAAAACTTAAATATAATTCTAAAAAGAAATATTTATGATCTATAAATTTCATTTGGTATTAAAATTATTAAATAAATAGATAAAGCCATTTCTCAAAATAAAAATCATATTCATTTTTGTCTTCTTCGTAGCTACACGTCAGCGTCTAACCCGCGCATCCGCAACTTCCAGCCACAAAACAGAGACTACATTACGCGCACATTAGCCACAGATTGTCTTCTAATGCTAAACTACGCTCTTCAGCTTCTTCAGCTGTATCTCTTTCTTCTTGCTTGTTCGTCTAGAAGAAAGAAGCCTTCTTCATCTTTCTCTTTTCTTCTTCTTCTTTTTCTCACCGAACCTGTTTCATACTTTATTTTTTTGGTTAATTTAGTGACCAATGAAATTTCGCTCTTCGTAGTTCTTTCTTTCTTTCGTTATGGCTTCTTTACAATTTCTTAAACTATCTCTGTCTTCGGTTTCCGTGTCCCAATCGGATTTTCCGGGAAAATCGAGATGGACTTTCCAAAAGTTGTATTTCCGGGAAACGATGGTGAAGTTGCGAACAAGCGGTGGTTTGAAATCTCGCACGAGGTTTAGGGTCTGCTGCGGAGCTAAAGATACTGACAACCAAAACAATGGCAAGATTTTGTTTTCTTCTTCCAAAAAAAGAATCATTGCATCATTTATTGAGAGCAATACTTGCCGTTATATGATTTTTTATTATTTTTATTATTATTAATTTTGCTTGCAAGTTTCATGGTTCCTTGCTTATTGAATTTACTTGTTTCGATACACCCGATAATATTGCTAACACACACACACACACACACACACACACAAAAAAAGAAACATTGAACTTGCTGTTTTTGTGACTACTGTTTGTTTTGTGAGAGTGATTGTCATATTCACTCTGTTTTAGACTTAAGCTGACCATCAAGATAATAGGCTTTAGTGTTATATTCGTGTTATTTCCCTTGCCTATTCTGTCGATTCACTGTAATAGTCTAATAGATTTATGCATATAAACCTTGTGCCTTCTACTTTTTCAATGTGAAATAAAGCAAGTTATTTTTTTTTAATTGGCTAGTATATATTAAGAGCAAACATGTTGGCCATTGTCTGAATATGATTCATTAGTATTACCTTGTTAGTACTATTGTTTATTGTTTAGATGGGTTGATATTGTGTTGAGGTGGTTCAAGTTGTAACACGTGTGGACTTGAGGTTGCTGATCTTTTGGAGGGCATTCAATGATTTGAGCAGTCATGAATAATTTGTAGCCATTGAAACTTCAGTACTGGAAGCTTTAAAAAGGGAGCTTGGGCAGGAAATTCATTTTAGATTGTCTCATATGAAACATGACATGAAGCTGATTGATGCTTCATTCTAGCTTATGTTAAGGAAACGTTGCGCCGTTTTCTTCTTCTCTCTATAGTTTCTTATTATTTTTTGTGTGTATGTCAACATTTAGGATATGCTTGGATTGGGGAATATGGATAAGAAGGGAAAACGAGGGAAGATAATTATAATATCTTTCTTTTGTTTGAGAAGTTGAAAATTGGAGGGGAAAATAATAGAAGAGTAAGGATCAATCCTCCATTATTCTCCGCTTTTAGAAATTTAAGATACACCAAATTTGAGTAGGTTGGAGGAGGTATTAATATTGAAACATGGAGAAAAATATAAGGAGTTAACCTTCTTTTCCTTTCCTTTCCCCTTCAATCTCTTCTCTTCCTTTTCTCTATTATTCCCAAAGATACCCTTGAGAAAAGTTCATTTTCATCTTCATAGTAGCCTTGTCCTTCCGTTGCTTAGGATTGTCTATTTAAGTTAGATAAGGTTCTTTATATCTTTGTTATGAGGCTTTCCAATAAACATTTGACACGTGGCAAAATTTTATGCATGACCAATCATGGTACAGAGAATATGAAACATACCTTTTTGCAAGACCTATCATAGAAGAGAGTGTGATAGAAACTTGCAAGTGTTATTAATATCAACAGTGAAAATGATGCCTCACAGTCAAAGAGACACCCATGCAAGATACAACCATGAAAGAACACCCAAAACCTGGCGTTCGAGAGTCCAGTACCCTCCCCAAACCTAGTCCAAACCATTCATGCCTACAATATACAAAAAACTACCCATATACCCCCTGAGACAGCCAGCACATTCCTAGAGGCCGACAAACCGTTATGCTGTCTGGTTCCCCCTTTCCTGTGTCTTCTTTCCTAGCTCAGCATCTCTCTCTCTTGAGCTTTGGGCCATTGTTCAGCTGCTGGCACATTCATTTCTGTTCCCCCAACCTGTTTCTTTCCTCTTCTTTTATATGTATTTCTTATTGGAGGCCGATCAGAATGTAAATCAAGCTTATGAATGGAGGAACTTATAGCAAAGATATAAAGAACATTACCTAAATTTTTTCCATAAATAAACGCTTTCCATTTGTAGAGGACTGGTGTAACTAACAGTGGAAAAAGATTATTTGTAGGAGTTGACATCCAGTTGACAAAGTATAGTTCCATCTGCCTTACATACCACGTGACACAGCTGAAATGCTTCTGATAAATGGACTTCTAAACACATCCAGGACTGACTTAAGAGTTTATAACTTTATATTATGTTAATTCAGTGTGAGATGCAGATAAAACATAGGAATACATTGCTTACTGAAGTGAGTTGCAGAACCAAATTGAGTGACCTGCAAAATTTGTGGATTGGTGTTGTTTAAAACTGAATGAATCACTCCTTCGTTATGTTATCAATAAAGTAGTTTTGGATAGAAGTTAAACTGGCATAGATATGCTGTCAATATATTGGCTTATCAAGATATCTTCATGATATCCTCTGGAAAGCTCAGAAAGAAACTTGAATAGTTTGACTTTTCTGAGCCAATGTGGATGCTAATAAATAGTATAAAGAATAAAAAGTAAACTTCCGTTAAGAAATAAAAACAAAGCACCCTCATACAAGTGGATGTAGAAATCTTTAATAAGAGATGATTTCTATGGAATACATCTTGTTAGACCCTTGGCATGTGAGGCATACTTGAGATGAGGCAAATGTCATGTTGTAGACGTAGTTAAACTATATTATATACTATCTATGCAATTAATTTTGTTGAATGCATTCAATAGTCTTCTCAGTGTACATGCTTATTTTCCTTTTGTCAATTATGTTGTTGTAGATGCCATCCATCTGAGATATCATTTCACAAAAGTAGTCTGTAAACAATAAGTTTCCCTTTATTCCCTTCAGAAATTTCTGGTTAAAGGGTGTATCCAGTGACTGACTATCTTTGTTGGCTATTGCCTCTAATGTGTTTCCAGGGGAAGAACCTACTGAATCATTATTTATGAAGGAGCTGAAACGGAGGGGTATGACCCCTACTTCATTGCTTGAGGATTATAAACAAAGCAACTATGGAGTAGATGAAGAGATAAATTTGAATGAAGAAGATAGAGGTTTTCCGAACAGAAATGCTGTCTCAACCAATGTTGAGAGGGATTTACAGAATCAGAGGGAACGATCTATGGCACTTAACAGTGAAGGTCTTGAGGTTAATACATTAATTGTCTTACACTTCTAAAATAACATAATGTCAATAGAGTAGTTTGTAAGAAATTTGATATCTAATACTGCAGCAATGTTGCTTAATGCTTATTCATGAAGCATGATATATTTTCAGCGCATTATTTGCCTTTATGTGTTGCCACTTCAAATTTCATTCTCAAGTTTATGCTACTGCAAGTGTGTAAAATAAAGGAAGAATTTGACTTCAGTTTCTTTATCTGGATGAGTTAGAATTTAAAAGTAATGAAATGTATTATATCTCCTTTTTTCCCTGTTTATGTTTTTCCTTAGGAGGAAAGGGGAACAGAGAGAAAAAATAAAAAAAGATGAACAAAAAGAGAGGAATGTTGAAGCACATTAGAAACTCCCTAATATATTAAGAGATCTTTGCTGCACAGATCTGATTAACCCTATTTTTTCTTCGTTTTTGTTTGGTGGAACTACAGAAAGTTACTTATGTGTCTATCCATTACAGGGGTTGATACCTCGTGCTAAACTTTTGTTGACACTTGGAGGAACATTCTTCTTGGCATTTTGGCCTTTAATCCTCATAACTATTGTGTTCTTTTCTGGCCTCTACCTTGTAAGTTCTCTCTCTTCATCAATTGATGTGTACCTGAAATTCTTCTGTTATATCCTTCCCAGGAATTTGATTTCACTTTTAGTAATGAGTAGTTCCTTGGCCACGATATATCTACATTGAATCCACGCACTTAAATATTTTCTTTGAGCTATTTAAATTGTTTATTTCACTAACCAACTATTTGGCTGACCAAAAAATGACCTATGCAGTTTTACTCAGCAAACCTTGTGCAGAGGTTGCCAACTGGTTTATAATCATCTGCTGCTGTAGTTTTTTTTTTTTATTAAATCCATTTGACCTAAAAGCCATTGATTTACGGATTACTACTCCAATTGGTTCCCTCCTCCCTACCCCTCCTTTTATTTATAATATGCCTTGATGAATTCTCTGTGGTATATATCTGATATATATTATAGTCTACAGCAATGTTGTATGTCCATGATATTCTGTGTGTTGGCTGAGAAAATGACAAGAGTGTCAATTTACTAAGTATACTCTGCATTTAATTCCTTGGATTAGCCGCTTTTTATTTAAAAATCCTGAAGTTCATGATTTTTTTCTACATCTTGTCTAAACGACAAAAGTTTAACGATAGACAACAGTTTTATGACTTAACGGTATGAAGCATTTTGCCCTCCGGCCCTAGTTGAGAACTGGAAAATTTCTAATGAAAATATTTTTTTTTTGTACCTTGTGTGATGCTGTCCGAAATTGGCCACTGGCCACCATCCTTTGGTTCCCCAAGCCTCACAATTTCTTGAAGGGGAAAAAACAATGAAATTGACTGCAATTCTTAGGTGTTTGCCAAAAACTGTTTTTAGTTTTGCTCTTTTAATGAATTTATTGATGCTTATAGTTGCAACAGGACTGGCGCGGCCTTCCTGATATATATATTGAATCAATCAATGATACCTTTTGATGTTTTAAGAGCTGGATTTGATTCAATAATTTTCTGTGGCAGTATTTTGGACCAAGTTTTGTACATGATGGTAGCAAGATGCCTCCCTCATCTCCCCAATATGTGGATCCTTACGCTCTCCTGGAAGATGAAAGGATATCCCAGATAGCGCCTCGGCTTAATTGAAAGGCAAAAATTTACATACCTAGCTGATAGGAATCTAGTTACATATATCACATATCTGTTTTCTTTTCTCTTTGCTTCTGTTTATATGTTATCTTTGTAAAATATCATCCAGAAAGAACTCGTTAAGTTGTAATTGATTTGGTGTTCTTTTTCATTGAGTCCATGCTCTAGATTTGCCCCTCTCATCATGCACGTGAGCTGATATAACATAGCATTGTTATTTATTAATTTTAAGACATACTAATAATGTTCAAAATAATCTCAAATTGATGTAAAACTTTTCAGCAAAATCTTTACGGTAGAAACTTTTAATCTGTAAGTGGATTCTGTGATAAATGGATACTTTAAAAACTATTTTCAACAGGAAAAAGATCATTCGACCGTCTATTGTTTTAACCGATATAAGAAATCAACTGATAAATCAAGCCAATTACAGAGTGTACTAATATATATTTATATGTCTATTTATTATTTGATTGCTTGCTTTCACATATCGAATCTAGCTAGCAGTTCCTCCCCTGCTGAACTTTCTTTGTTTATTTCATTATCTACCCTCATGGTCAAATGGGCCAAAGATAGTCGTTTCCCAAGAAACCCAAAAATAGGTAGGAAAGAAACAAACTGGAAGTACCCAAAAAGGCCCTTTGGAAGATTCATTCATGATATAACTAATGAGTTTGATTTGAACTAAAATGTGGAGTTCATGCACTGTTTTATGTTAAGAAGTATGATTAGTTCAATTTGATATACGGTTCGTGGATTAGTCTGTCCTGCTCGTTAAATAAGTGAGCTTCTCTGCAAAGAATGAAGCTAATTTGAAAACGAGTTTAAATGAGTCAACCGGTTTAGTTTGCACAGGCTAGTTGCTCTATGATCCCATTTAGATGATCAGCCTGTTTGACATTACTATTCAAAGTTTTCAATGTATAAAAGTTGGACAAATTCATAAGACACCTTGAACATTTCAAAATAAAATATGAAGCTTCTTGCATTCTAAGTCTCAAGAAGTTTGAAAAGTTTTCTTCATCAGCATTACATTGAGATTCTCACTATAACATTTATTTGCTATTAAGAATCTAGTTCCACCAAAATTAGTAAAAGTAAGAATCTAGCTGTGAAGAGTCTGAACTAGAAACAGGGCACTAGGACTCAGACTGGAAAGGCTTAAAGTTTTTCAGTTCTGTTATAATACCTTGAATTGATCCTGCTCCTGCAACCAGAGTTATAATCAAGGAAATCCCACTTAGTGTTTGGAGTCCTATCCATGATGGAGAAAACCTTGGTATTTTAGCTTGTGAAATGTAAAGCTCTACAGGAAAAAACACAGTCAACGGCCAGAATGAAGCAGCTCCAAGTAAACCCACAATGGCGTTGAAGAAAGGAAGCAACATGGCAATCACAGCGGTGGCTATCACATACAATGTCCTCCATATGAGCCTGAATGTATTTACTCTGAAGGTACCCAACAATGGAATGCTGATACTATGTTCTTTTGTTAGGAATTCACTTCCTGGCCAACGGTTTTTGCACCAGTTCTCCACAAGAGTGAAAATGGGTTGGACAAATACCTGTACATATGAATTCAAATGTTAGAGATTCTGTTTGGTTTTTTTTGTTCTCTGTTTTTAAGTTTCAATAAAAATGAAAATGTATATGAATGTGTTTAGTGGTGATATACCAGAGGCTGACTGATCCTGTCAATCGCTCTTGGTCACTGGCATGTGTAGGGCATAAAAAATGATAAATGTTTCTGAAACCAAACATACCTAATTTTTTCCAGCCGAGTATGAGACCAGCATCAAGGGTTGGTATGTTCCATCATGTCAAAATAGAGTCAAATTAGTGAAATACCCATTTTGAAAATGATAAAATTCAAATGTAATTTTAAAAAAGAATCTAAAGTGAATACACAATTACACATGTAGATATCAACACTATAAAACTGACTTCTTCAGAAAAACTAAAAAACAAAAAAAAAAATCATTCTCTAAATTATGTTCTTATAGAAGATTCCAATACCAAAATATTTAAAACCTTGAACTATATGCAGCCCTATTTACATCATTTCCATCATCACATTCAGAGTATGCATAAAGATTGTTGATCATTAAGAAAGTACCTGGTAAGCACCCACAAGATGAACAACAACGAATATGTTACCAATGTCAATAAGCCAAAATGGCTCATAAAAACCAAATCCTGTTAAAAAGTTCCCAGGTGCCTTATTCCCAAATGCTGCATAACCCAAAATTCCACATGACATATAGAACATAGTGGTGATTGATACTCCAGTGACAGTTGCCTTCTTCATCACTTGATTTTCTGGTGGGCTTTGTCTTAATGTATCCTGCTCCAATTTAATTTCAATTTATGCTTTGATCCATATATATGTATAATATATGTACTTGTGTTGTCTATAGAATTTTGATGAGAATGAGTGTTTATTAACTTACCTGTATCTCAACAATTACATTAGAGAAGGCATAAGCAAAAGCTATGTTTCCAAGTGCTGCGAAGGTGTTCCATAGCTTCTCACTGCTCGTCACTTCCACTCCGACAGTTACACCAGTTAAGCCTGTTCTCACATGGACTCCACCTTAAAATTCAAAATGTGGATAAGTGATTATGTTGAAAAACCAAGTGGAAATTATAACAATATTATATTTTATAAATCATACGACTTGGCCATTCTTTTGATAACCACCTGGTATATGAGAAAACTGATCACTCCTTGTTATTTTTTAGGCACTTATATGAAGAGTCATTATAATAAATTTAAGATGAATCATATGCAGCAATGTGTTACCTGCAATTTTGGCTATGGAGAGACCAATTCCTATGAGGGCATAGCCAAATGACATGACAGCTGCAATAATAGAGAGAATTGAAAGCTCATGGAAGTCGGGGATTTGGCTTAGAAGAATCTGAACAACGCCAAATGCTATCATAAATGGGTTGTTTGATGAATGACACCCCACATGATGCCCATATTTATGGAAGCAATGTGATCTTTTGACGGCCCTGCAATATAAAAACATATGGATCAATCTAAGATCAAAACAAGATGTACAACATTATATTGTTGTAATAGAATGGATGATGACTTGTCTGAATGATATGAAAATGGGATTTTGTTTTGAAGTCTTACACCATACTTATTGACGCAGTAATAGTGTATCCAATGGTTACTCCCACAAGATTTACATACTGTGCCAACCCACAAAGTAAGTATTTCGTTCCTCCTGCGTGCCAGCAAATACACATAAACGCAAGTATTAATGCATGCAACTCAACAAGTATACATTTTGATTTTGTTGTATGTATCATGTTGTGTGGCTACCATATAATCAAATTTTTAGAGAAAGTGAAAGAAGAGTTTATTATATCATTTTATTTATAAATTTTGAAGTAGGTAGTTTATAGTTTATATAATTTTTTCACACAAAAATTTCATGAATTAGGGTGTTATGAAATGGGATTCTTAATTGGTACATTTTGTACAAGTTTAAGATAGATTAGAAAAGGTAATGAGAGAAAGAGTGGCCCTCAATTAGTATACGAGGTTTACATTTTCTCTCTTTACATTTTCTTATAATTCTACCAACTTTACAAAGTGCTTAAATATCACACTTCATCCGTAGAGTACTTTAGGAGATCTGTATTCATAAATTAATCCTTTTTTTTTCTTCCTATTTCTATCTTATGAAGTAATATGATTGAATTTAAAGTAATTGTAAATTACCCAGATTGTTCTTGACGATCTGAATGTAGGTGTAGTTTCTAGTTCCATGAACAGGGTCTGGAGATCTGTAGCCATCCGTGAGCAAACAAGAAGTATAGAGAGTAATAAGGGAGAAGATGATAAGACATATGGGCCCTGCAATCCAACCCAATTGGGCCATGGCCCATGCCAATGATAGCACTCCAGACCCAATCACAGCCGTCACTATGTGTGCAGTTGCAGTCAACGCAGTTCCTTCACAATCACACCAATGATATGAGTTTGCCAAAAACAAAAATGACAAGAGTTAAATCCATAATACATAAATAATAATAAGATTATTACAATTTGAATCATTTTGTTTTTGTCTAAATACTTACCCTGTCAAACTAGAATTCGTTAAAGTAATAAAAGGTTATTTTAACGAATTTTTCGGTACAAGGTTGACGTCACCATTTGTTCTGCTTTAGGCTGACATTGTAACGACATACGTTATCGTATTTTTTTTTGTCGCTTATTGCCCTTAGCACAACATAAAATTTTAATGAAAATATCAAGGGTAATGATACAAAAATTACCATAGATAGAGCTACTCATTTTTTTCTCTCTATTTTAGCAAACTTTTCAAAAAAAAGTTTGACTTAAAACTTAGAAAAGAAGAAAAATAACAAGAGAGAGGAGAGAGAAAGACACACAAAATGAGTAACTCTATCTATAGAGTTTTTCACTTTTTTGTATCATTACCCAAATATCAATTGCTAGAAAAGCGATGCACATTCTCGGATGCTCGCACATTTAAAAGGCACAACATAGTTTTTTTTATTTGCACTTATAATGTATGGTTACTGACTGATTGATTAATATTTGGACTAAGATTTTATATTGCAATAATAGATAGGACGACCAAAGAGGGCCAATAGCATATATATCAGTATAGATTATGAATTGAAAGAGCTTTTTCAAAAGTACTAATATATTATTGACAAAAAAATTTAATCTCCATATGGTGTTGTTATTATAGCTTGAGTCAGTCCAATGCAATCTTATTCTCAATACAAATTGTTACAAACATTAAATTCAACAAAAAAAAAACTCGTCCAGAAAGAAAATTAGCCTATTAGGTCAAATTATTGTTGAACTTATAAGTCACATCATCTCTTTCATATTTTTCAGTGTGAATCTCGTGACATGACCATGGATTCTCCGACAATAAAATAGAATCTCAAATAATGTAAAAAATGACTAATAAAACCAAAGATTTCAAGAAAAACATTCCGAAACCTAAACTCTCGTGCAAAGATTATGTAAGACCCATTTCAAAGTGTAGATAAAAATTTCCAAAAGATTCAACGGGAAAAAAAAGCCAAGAAAAAAAAAACTAAACCTCTTCATAAATATCAAATAATCATTGAAAATCTAAGCTCATTAAAAGTCTATATAGGACCCATTTCAAAGTGTAAATAAAAATTTCCTAAAGATTCAATAAGAGGAAAAAAGAAAATATAGACCGCTTCATAATGATTATAGAATCATAGAAAAATCAACGAGAGTTGATTCAAATAATAAGTGTTTAAGTAAAGTTTTTTTTTTTTCAGGGGAAAATTTAGATGAGTTGGGTTTCAGGAGCTTGCTAAGGTGAGGACATGCCTCCAAGCTCTATGAGCGCTTACACAGATACAGATCGTCTACCGACAAGGCTCTCACATCGGCAGCGAAATTCGAACTTACAACCTTATGGGTTATGAGTTGACTTTTTACCAATTGGACTAACTTTTATTGAGTTCAAATACATGAAATTACTCTGATTGAAAAATTCTTATATCATATTCAAATTCATGATACAAATCAAATTTGCATTAACCAGGATATAGTCTTGTATATCATATGAGCAAAAACATTAAAAAAAAAAAAAAACCCATTGAAAAAGAAGGTGAAAACTTTAGTCTTAGAGATGGATATACCTTTTCGTTTGGGCCTACCATCATCGTCAAACTTAGAGTCAAATCCACCATTTTCCATCGAGAAGGTTGAGTTCATGTTCAACTCCATAGCCATATGATAGAGAAAGAAAGAGTGAAGAAGAAGAAGAAGGTGGATTTGATGGGTAAAACAGAGGCAGGGCGAGGAAATACTTAATAAAACCTATGGATTTAAACGGTTATTGTTACTTATAATCCTCCAGACTTTCGTCAATGTTTTCTATGAAACTGAAAAGAGAAAAACCAATCCACACACAGAATATATTTACCACATTAATTGAACATTCTTTTTATATAATTGACACTGGTTTACCATAAATGTTTTGCCTACGTTGGAAATGGTGATGATATATCAATTTTTTTTTAAATAAATTAAATTTATAGTGTTAAGTAATTTTGTTATCAGTCATTATATTTAATAGAGATTTATAAAATACAATAAACTTATGATATCATGATTCATGAATGTACATTGGTCTCAAAAAAATATATACAAGTTAATATTTTTTTTTGAAAAAAAAAATTAAAGACTAAATTGTATGAAGTATAAACTTAGGGCCTGTTTGGGAGCAAAAAGTTCAATCCAATCTCAATCCAATCTCAACTTATGAGATGATGTTGAAATTAGGATGAGATGTGATTATGTAGTGGTGTTTGGATGGTTTGAGAGAAAATGATGTATAATAGGGTGTGAAATTATATAAAAGGGTATGTAATGATTGTGGTTAGGTGAAATAGGTTGTTGGATTTATTTATTTTGTATAGGGGTAGAAATGGTATGAAATAATGATGTTGAGATTGA
>QANZ01000122.1:8647-24083 GCA_003254925.1 Chamaecrista fasciculata | reverse complement strand
TGGAGGAGGTATTATCTCTTATGGTTGAGTCATGATTTGGGGAAGACAAACTGTGTAGACGCAGATTATTCCACATGTGTAATTGCATTCTTGGATAAATTTATTAACAAAAATTGACAAGAATATGTCTAATGCATTAGTTTAATGTTGAGTATCCGTCAAAACCTCAATTCGGTTCTTAAATTATAAAATGAATTTTATTTTGGTCCTAAAAAAAGAACAGTTTTTATTTCCCTTTTTACATGAATATATATTCTATATTTATATATAAATTTTGTTGTCAATCGGTGCTATTGTTTTTCCACATACATACAATCGATAATTGTATCGTATTAAATATGAAACCTCATGTTCGAAATTTTTTTTATTATGCTACTAATGCAATTTTTTAGATGAAGAGCATTAGCAATTAGTTTGTGGAAGCTTGGTGGCTTGCTATTTTGATGGAGAAAACCATTGTATTTTAGCCTGTGAAATGTAAAGCTCTACAGGAAAAAACACAGTCAACGGCTAGAATGAAGCAGCTCCATGTAAACCCTGAATATTGTTGAAGAAAGGAAACATCATGGCAATCGCATTGGTGGCCATCACATACAATGTCCTCCATATGAGCCTGAATGTATTTACTTTGAAGGTACCCAACAATGGAATGCTGATACTATGTTCTTTTGTTAGGAATTCACTTCCTGACCAACGGTTGCTGCACCAGTTCTCCACAAGAGTGAAAATGGGTTGGCAAAATACCTGTACAAATGAATTCAAATGTTAGAGATTCTGTTTGGTTTTTTTGTTCTGTTTTTAAGTTTCAATAAAAATGAAAATGTACATGAATGTGTTTGGTGGTGATATACCAGAGGCTGATTGATCCAGTTAATCGCTCTTGGTCACTGCCATGTGTAGGGCATAAAAATTGATAAATGTTTTTGAAACCAATCATACCTAATTTTTTCCAACTATGTGTATGAGACCAGCATCAAGGGTTGGTATGTCCCATCATGTCAAAAATAGAGTCAATTTAGTGAAATACCCATTTTGAAAGGATAAAATTCAAATGTAATTTTTTTAAAAAAAAAAATCTAAAGTGAATACACATGCAGATATCAACACTAAAAAACTGACTTCTTCAGACAAATTAAAAAACAAAAAAAAAATCATTCCCTAAAAAAATCATTCACCAGTTAAGCCAAGTTCTTATGTTGAAAACCAGGTGGAGATTATTACAATATTATAATTTATAAATCATATGACTTGGCCATTCTTTTGATAACCACCTCGTATATGAGAAGACTATGTTAAAATAATAACCTGCTAATTAACTACTTTGTAACTAATTCAATAAGTATTCGTTAAGATGAATCCGATGATCACTCCTTGTTATTTTTTAGGCACTTATATGAAGAGTCATTATAATAAATTTAAGATGAACCATATGCAGCAATGTGTCACTTGCAATTTTGGCTATGGGGAGACCAATTCCTATGAGGGCATAACCAAATGACATGACAGCTGGAATAATAGAGAGAATTCAAAGCTCATGGAAGTTGGGGATTTGGCTTAGAAGAATCTGAACAACGCCAAATGCTATCATAAATGGGTTGTTTGATGAATGACACCTCACTTCATGCCCATATTTATGGAAGCAATTGGATCTTTTGACGGCCCTGCAATATAAAAACATATGGATCAATCTAAGATCAAAACAAGATGTACAACATTGTTGTAATAGAATGGATGAGGACTTGTCTGAATGATATGAAAATGGGATTTTGTTTTGAAGTCTTATACCATACTTATTGACGTAATGTACCCAATGGTTACTCCCACAAGATTTACAAACTGTGCCAACCCACAAAGCAAGTATTTCATTCCCCCTGCCAGCAAATACACATAAACACAAGTATTAATGCATGCTGAGTATAAATTTTGATTTTGTTGTATCTTGTATGTATTATTTTTTGTGGCTGTTTTTTTTTTTTAACAAAACTGCTTCCATTCCAACAAAAACCAGCCAACAAAACAACAAGGCAAAACAGCCAGAAAGAAAACTACAGACTCCAAAAAGCAATAAAACAGACTCCGGCAAAACAAAACACAGAAAGCCAAAGATAAACCTAGACTCCATGGACTATACCTGTTCGTTTGGGCCTACCATCATCGTCAAACTTAGTGTCAAATCCACCATTTTCCGTCGAGAAGGTTGAGTTCATATTGGTGGATTTGATCAGATTAAAAAGCTGTTGTTGCTTCTTCTAACGGATTCTCACATTCTTCCACCTCATTTCTAATATAAGCTCCTCCATCTCCTCCTCCAGGTTCACCACCTACATGCATATATTATTAATCAAATCAAAACAAGCATATTAAATTCATTATTTATATATATACATTCACCTACTCATAGTGAATCAAATACCATTACACTAGAATTTCTCAAACCCATATGTGTATTAACAAAAGAATTAGTTACCCTGAACACCTTACCATATAGTAGACAAACCCTCAAGCAGACTCAGGATAAAAAAGCCACTCACCTCTACTACTTGGAGAATGGATGGTCGAACTCTTTAACTTCCAATCAACACTTGACGCCAACAAATCTATAAGGGTATGAACAATAAAGATTTAATCATACAACCAAGAAATTAACTTTTAAGTGACCCAAAGGTTCAACTATTCACAAACTAACATTCTAACTTATCCCACCTTACTCACACCTACTTAGGATCCTAACACTTAAGAAACCAACAAGAAACTTGGGTATCAATTTGGGAGCTTTAACAATGTTTTGAAAATCAAATATTCATAGAACTCACAATCAAGCCTCAAAATCACTACCATAGACTCATTCTCATATGTTTATCACCTTCTTCCCTTTCAAGTAAAACTTGTTTCATTCATCCATCACCCTTGGATTCAATGTTATGATCGTTCCAAAGCTCTCTATAATTCCAAAATGTGTCATTTGATTCATCAAAGCCATCAAAATAACTCATAGGGACCAAAATGCAACTTCAAAGTTCCATACACTATTCCAATTTTGAAATACTCATTCTAAATTCAAACCAAAGCATTAGAACTCATTTCTATTATCCAATGAACTCATTCAAACTAACAATTTCAAGAAAACAAGGAGATTTGATAAAAAACCCTAAATTTCCAAATTTTCGTTACTTTTAAACCCTAGAGTCAAAACAGTCCCAAAAATACTTGGATCTTTACAAAATAGTCCCAAAAATACTTGGTGCAGAGTTTCTAAGATTGAAATTACAAATTCACCCAAAAATACTTGGATCTTTACAAAATAGTCCCTCAAAATTTTAGAAAAAGCATTTCTTGACAAACTTCGTATCGTTAGCTTCGTTACAGAGAGTAGATTTCAAACATGAAATTCGTTTTTGCAATATTCGACTCTAACATCTTTCAGTTCTTACTCAAATGTGTCATTTATCTAGTCTAAAGAAAAACTCAAATAGATTTTTAATTCTATTTGTTCCCAAATTTTTACCCCAAACTCAGAAAAATGTACAAATTTCAAATTTAACATCTGTAGTTTTAAAGTTTAAACTACCGAGTTTTCTTATTTCTAAAATTTCTAAACTTAAACTCTTAATATTAGCCTAAAACTAGCTTGAAAATCCATTTAAAAATCTAAAACACTAATTATATATCTAAACCCCCAAAACTAAATTCTAAAAAATTGGAAAACAAAACAAGTAATTAAATTAAAGACAATTAATTCACCTGGAGGAGTGTGAAGCTTGGCCCTCTCGTGTGTTAACTTGCTTGTGCTTCTTCGATTTTGGAGGATGAAATTGGAGAAAGGGATATATATATATATAAGAAGGAATTGAAGAAAATATATATATAATGTATTTTGTTATTGTTACTTCAAATTCAAAAACATCAAATTTCAAAATACATTATCCAAATTCAAAAACCACAGTGCCCTTTTCCTAAATTTTAACTCCCACAAATCATGAGATTTGAAGCTAAACTTAAATCTTTTTTTTTTTTTTTGGCCAAAGCTAAACTTAAATCAAAGTTTATGAATTTGGAATACATCACAAATGAATGTTTGACAGCAGTAAAATGCAAAGAAAACCAGAAATTTTGGAATTAATAAAGTGAGAGGCGAAAGATAGTTAGATGAATATGGACTGTAAGATTCATCTAACCATCGTTATCATGCCACATCATCTATTTCCTCTGAAAAATGCGTTGTGTTGAGTGAAGGGAAAATAGGAATCGAGGACGTCGTCGAAGGGGTGGCCGTTGTAGGTGACGGAGCTGCCGGAGAGTTTCCGGCGAGGGTGGTCTTGCCGCTTCCGGAGGGACCATTGCCATGTGCTCGCCGGATCGGAACAACAACTTTTATTCATCTTGTACAATCAGAAGCAACAAGATGAATAAAAGTTGTTGATTAGAAGTAAGCACTAAGCAATTAAACTTTAACTTGGGGATTGCAATGCTTATAGCATTGATTAGAAGTAATTAATCAAGAAGGGATTTGAAGTGAATGCTAATGAATGAATGTGATTTTATTGATTGATTATGATTTATGCTATGGATGATTAGAGCTCGCGAATTGTTCATGGCGTCTATCTTCTGTCTTGGTCCGCCGCTGCCGCCACGCCGAACGCCGTTGCAAACTTGTCGTCGTTCACTTTCTTTCCTCCCTTGCTTGTGCGTTTCTCTTCTTCATTCAGAGAAGCTGAAACGCAGTGTCACTTAGCTTTTGAGGCAACGTGGCAAGCTACTGATTGTTTGATTAATCCAATGGCTCATATTTGAGCAAATTCAGAGAATTACAGAGGGCTATTTTATAATTTGAACCAACCTTGGGGTGTGAAAATCCAATTCTGATGAGGAGGGGCTAAAACTATTGTATTGTCCATACTCCAAGTGGCTATACGCCAGGTTTAGGTGGCTCTGGAATACCCCTCTCTTCATCATATACGGTAAAGTTTGGGCATTTAGTTGTGGTGGATAGTAATCTTATATTTGATTACTGATTCAATGACTACATTTGTGCAGTATGCACCATCTTCTTATTGTCAAGTACATAGTAATTTTACTATCCCCAGCCAATATCAACCTGTTTCTCAAATCCAAGCTCCAAGGGTTTCTTCTGGGGAACAAGTTAGATTGTCCATGAGCACTGCCTCTGGTACATCTCTTCTGAGCAGTGGTGAACAACCTTCATTTCCAACTGTCACACCTCCAGTATGTGTCTTACTCATTCCTTACATTTTTGTTCTGAGTTCTATCTTTCATACCATTAGATTTTTCTTTTATTTATGTTACAGTATAGTTATTAGTCTTAATTTATTAATTATTCCAAAAATTTTGTTAACTTCAGGCAGCTAGTCTCCAGCCTAATTCCAGTAAAGATGGCTCAACAGACTGGATTGAGCATACTTCTGCTAATGGGAGAAGGTATAAGATTGTAATGCTTGTTACTTCTTAAGTTACTGATGTTGAGTGATGCAACCTTCTGATAGAAATATAGGATTGTTAGAGTTGAAGAACTTGGTGAGGATTTAAATAAGCATTGTTGATCTGCTATTCCCTTGGAGCAAACTTAGTCCTTGTATTCAAAATGGTATTCTGTACATTTTGGGCATGTCTTTATACTGCTTGGTGAAATATATGTTTTACTTGTTCCTTCTTCCACCTGTCATTGGCTGCCATAAAGGAAGAATGAGGAAAGAATATTAGGAGTGGTATGATCAGCAGCGATATGAGTTATTATTTATAAGTCTGGAGTTAAGCCATCATTAAGGTTTAAATTAGAGATGCATACTCTTTGTTACTGTTCCCTTTAATGTTTTAAGCATTTGTTACTAGCTTCCTTTATAAACCCTTGGCGGTAGACTTTTTCCAAGTAGTAATTAAATAAAATATGAGTAGTTGGTCCTCTTCTCCCTTTTTTCTCTCTTCCTTTGTCTCTCTATCACCCTCTTCTCTCTTTTTCAGCTATTGGTCCTACACCAGTTCAATGACTGGTCTAGTTTTCAACATATTCATTAAGAGTATGCTTAGCTTGCATATCATTCTTAGTCTTCCAAAACTATAAAAGGTACTATCTTTTTTTTATGCATCTTTTGTCTTATGCTCAAGTTAACATTCTAAGCTTATGTTAATATGAATTAACGTATATGGGCTTTCCAATTTTTTCTATATAGTCGAGCTTGTGTAATGATATGGATCTTGCTCTTCTTACTAGTTTCTCCCACTTAGACTTTTTTCTCTAATAAGTAGAGGGTTAATTTATTGTATCATTTCAAAAAGGGAAAGAGCGTTTATATACTGATGTATCCCCCATTTTCTCCTTTCTTGCTTGATATTATCAATAGTCTACAAATTTGTGATTTCTGTTCTTGTTTTGGTGATCTGTATTAGTTTTGTATATTCTAAAATGTATGACTCCATGTGTTGACTTTTTCCATGAGGATACCTTATCCTTCTTGCTTGTAATCTTTTCTATCTCTTTAAAAGCTTCATTTCATATGAATGGACTAGCTCACTGTATATAATTTTTCACTTGAACTATCCAGATTCTACTACAATAGGAAGACTAAAGTATCGTGCTGGGAAAAGCCTCTTGAATTAATGACGCCAATTGAGGTGAGTCATACAATTGATCATGCTTTCATGTTGTTGAATGACCTGTTAGTCATACTACCACTGGGTTTTTTTATAGTGGAGGTTAGAGCAAGTGCATAATTTTTTTGGTTTAACTGATATTAAATGTGTTCCACATATTCTAGTTTCATTTTTATATGCTTCCTTTTTGTCCAAGTCCGGTGAAAAGTATCTGCTCCATTAGCTCGGTCCTTTCTGCACGGTTTTCTCTCAGGCAGGCTACTATCAGTATTGAGTTTTACAGCATACTGTAAGGTCAGTGTTGTGACAATTTTGGGGGTGGGCTGTCTGACATTAGCCTGCTTTCATTTTCTGTGTCACTCATGAGAAGGATTTTCTATTTCATATAATGTTTATAGCCATAAAATTTTTCTTTACTCATTGGGTTTTCATTCTTTTTGCTTTTTTGGTAAGGCTTTTGTGATTTAAAATTTGTTAACTTCTACATTGTTGTTGCATTTATACATTGTATAGAAAGGTTGGGTTAGTTTTCCATGTTTAGGTCTATGAGTATGGACGAAGTTTGGTCTCCTTTTCTCTCTCCTATCTTGACTGTGCAACTTGCTATTTCTTATGTGATTTCTATGGTAGGTTAATACTATTTTCCATTTTGCTTCATCAGCATTGATGGAAAATTTTATATTGTGTCAATACTATTCATTGTTTGATTAATTGATGAGAGAGTTCTAATTATAGTCATCATTTTGTGATTAGGAAATTTAAGTGTCAATCAAATGCAAAGGGAATTTCCAAAGACATTTCTCTCTTCTTAAGTCTAATTTGTCTAACGTCGAAGGAGATTCATTTTGGCTAAGAATTTGAGCATGTGATGTCATCTGGTAGTATCATTTCTAGAACTTCAAAGTTGATGGCCTTTATATGTCTAAATCCTTTTTTAAAAAAAAAAAAAAAAAAANAAAAAAAAAAAAAAAAAAACCTTGCTTTATCGAAACTCTACATGTATGACTCCCATAGCTTTAAAGATGCTTACAGGTACCTGCCATGCTACTTACTCTATTGAGAGGTAGGATATGCTGTGGGTCTTTGCTGCTTGCTCTACCTACTGTATTGCTTGCTCTACTTTACTGTTTTGTGAATGTGTCTGCTATTAGGATAATGGCATTGATTTACAATTAATTATGCATGTGAATGAAATTTACAGTTCAACTTCAAGCTATTCGTGGAGGAGTCTGACTATTGACTATGAGGCATATGTGCCCACTGCCCAGTCTAAACCTCCAAGGGGTTTCCTTTCTTTTCAGTTTTCACCATTCTGTCCTGTTGAAAAGGTTGTAGGTAGCAAGATGGACTTGACAGGATGTTGGTTGAATGGTTTGATTCACTTGGATTATGTTAAAATGTACATAAATGCTCCAGATTTTTTTTTTTTGGAAAGATTCTCTAGATAGAGAAATTTGGTAAAACAAATAAATGCTGAGAAGCCATTTTCTATGTAATATCTGATTTTGTTGAACGTCTGCACCTTCAGATGACCAGTTTCCTCAATTAGTGGATAGGTTTGTGTGCCCTGAAGCTGAGAATGATGAAGTCAAAGGGGATCAGAGGAATGAAAAATACTATAGTACACTGTCATTCCTACTTATTTTCTTGAAGGAATGTGGATAATGAATAAAAGGGAATTAGATAGACGTGGTTTCTTTATTCTTGGCATGAGTTGGCTTTCCATAACCATTGGCCCTTTATCTTGCATCATCATCAAACTGCATATGATGTTATTTCTTTGATATTCTTCTTTTTAGATATAAAATCTATTATTTTCGACGGGTTTCTCTTATTAGGTAAAATTTCCTTTCCACTTATTCCATTCTGGTTATTCTGTTAGAGGGCAGATGCATCAACTAATTGGAAAGAGTATACTAGTCCTGATGGAAGGAAGTGAGTATTCGTTCTTTGGACATATCTACACTATTCATTTGGGTTTCTCTTTTTAAATTATTTTTTTAAGACTTTTGCTTAATCTATGATATTCTTTAGGTATAACTACAACAAAGTGACCAAGGAATCAAAATGGGTAATCCCCGAAGAACTGAAGGTCAGTTTCTCGAAATGAACATCATGTTTAAAATATTCTCTGTTATTTTCTGTCTCTTTTTCTTTTTTACTCACTTTTCTTTTCCTTATGCCTGAATTTGGTCCGTGAACAAATTGAAAAGGCAATTGTGAATGGAACACAACCCAATGCTTTACTGAATTCTCATGCTCAAGTACCTTCAGCATCTCCCTCTGTGGTTAAAGCAACACCTGTTTTGGATAATTCATCTTTAATTGGTCAAGGGGAGCCATCAAGTCCAATTTCAGTTGCTCCTGTTCTTACTACGCCTTCCAGTAATCTACATTCTGAGACAACTCCTGTATCTTCTGCCTCTCCTGCTGTAGCCCTTCGAACTGGAACAAATGCAGATGAAGTTGAGGCACCTGTAAACACTTCTGCACCGCTAGATGCTAATGTAGGCAGTGATGAAGCTTCTGTTGCTGATGTTAATACAACTAGAACACCAACGTATCTTCTATTTTTTTCAGTCCTTGATTTTTTCTCCCCTCAACTGTTGCTACTTCAATTCATTTTTTTTCTGGTTGATATTGTAGGAATGATGCTGTCAAGTTTTCATCTCAAGATGCTCTAGGTTCTGCTGATGGAGTTCCAGCACAAGATAACAAAGCATGCCTCTGTTGTTATAGTTTTAATGTGTATCAGATACACTGTATCTGATGAATTTGGAATATGTTAACAGCAATCTGATTTATTATTCAGAATTTTGTAGGATATTAAGAAAGACACAATTAGGTCGAAAACAAATGACGTTCCTTCTGAAACAAAAGCGGTTGAGCCGGAACCCTTAGTGTATGCAAATAAGATGGTATGAGAGTGAAAATTCAATATTTTGGTTATATCTCTTTCCTTTGTTGCTTTCCTGGGCTTTGACCATCATACATGCTTCCTTTCTTTATTAGGAGGCTAAAACTGTTTTTAAAGCTCTCTTGGAGTCTGCAAATATTGGATCTGACTGGACTTGGGATCGGGTACAGTGGTCATATTGATATAATATACCGTCACTTACTATTTATTATATGTATATTTTTTAATCTTTTAAATGTTTTGCTTCTTTATTTGCTAGAGACTGATTTTTCCATGTTTCAGGCTATGCGAGTAATAATGGATGTCATTTTGGAGTGAATCTTTAGGTTGAGGTAATCTTTAGGTTGATAATGGATGTCATTTTGGAGTGAATCATACTCATAATATATGTACTGGGGTTTTTGTGGCATCCTTTTTCTTCTAGTAATGTAGGTCTGCCTCTTAAAGATGGTACAAGCTATCTCTGAGGCAGCCATGATTAGTTCAATTTGGTCTACGGTTCGTGGATTAGTCTGTCCTGCTCGTTAAATTAGTGAGCTTCTCTGCAAACAATAAAGCTAATTTGAAAATGAGTTTAAATTAGTCAACCCGTTTAGTTTGAACATGCTAGTTGCTCTATGATCAGCCCATTTAGATGATCAGTCTGATTGATTCAAAGTTGTCAATGTATAAAAGTTGGACAAATTCAGAAGACACCTTGAACATTCCAAAATAAAATATAAAGCTTCTTATATTCTACGTCTCAAGAAGTTTCATTATGTTCCTTCATCAGCATCACATTGAGATTCTCACTGTAACATTTCTTTTACTATTAAGAATATAGTTCCACCAACATTAGTAAAAGTAAGAATCTAGCGTGAAGAATCTGAACTAGAAACAGGGCACTAGGAAACAGACTGGAAAGGCTTAAAGGCTTTCAGTTCTGTTATAATACCTTGGATTGATCCTGCTGCGGCAACCAGCGTTATAATCAAGCAAATCCCACTTAGTGTTCTGAGTAGTATCCATGATAGAGAAAACCTTGGTATTTTAGCCCGTGAAATGTAAAGCTCCACAGGAAAAAACACTGTCAACGGCCAGAATGAAGCAGCTCCAAGTAAACCCAGAATGGCGTTGAAGAAAGGAAGCAACATGGCAATCACAGTGGTGGCAATCACATACAATGTCCTCCATATGAGCCTGAATGTATTTACTCTGAAGGTACCCAACAATGGAATGCTGATACTATGTTCTTTTGTTAGGAATTCATTTTTTGGCCAACGGTTTTTGCACCAGTTCTCCACAAGAGTGAAAATGGGTTGGACAAATACCTGTACATATGAGTTCAAATGTTAGAGATTCTGTTTGGTTTTTTTGTTCTTTGTTTTTAAGTTTCAATAAAAATGAAAATGTACATGAATAAAGATTGTTGATAATTAAGAAAGTACCTGGTAAGCACCCACAAGATGAACAACAACGAATATGTTGCCAATGTCAATAAGCCAAAATGGCTCATAAAAACCAAATCCTGTTAAAAAGTTCCCAGGTGCCTTGTTCCCAAATGCTGCATAACCCAATATTCCACATGACATATAGAACACAGTGGTGATTGATACTCCAGTGATAGTTGCTTTCTTCATCACTTGATTTTCTGGTGGGCTTTGTCTTAATGTATCCTGCTTCAATTTAATTCCAATTTATGCTTTGATTCATATATATGTATGTATCTATGTATTTTGTTGTCTATAGAATTTTAATGAGAATGAGTGTTCATTAACTTGCCTGTATCTCAACAATTACATTAGAGAAGGCATAAGCAAAAGCTATGTTTCCAAGTGCTTGGAAGGTGTTCCATAGCTTCTCACTGCTTGTCACTTCAACGCCAACAGTTACACCAGTTAAGCCTGTTCTCACATGGACTCCACCTTCAAATTCCAAATGTGGATAAGTGCTATATGTTGAAAAACTAGGTGGAAATTATTACAATTTTATAATTTATAAATCATATGACTTGGCCATTCTTTTGATAACCACCTCGTATATGAGAATATACTATTTTAAAATAATAACCTGCTAATTAACTGCTTTGTAACTAATTGATGGGCCTACTGTTACTGAACTTGGGCCCAAAACAGTGTGTTGCTTTTATTTGGCGGCAGTAGAAGAAGATGTGGGTAAAAGAAAAAGGGTGAACTGGGCCATGGATAGGGTTAAGAGTATTTGTTGGGGAAGGGGCCCAAAACTAAAAGTAAAGAATTGCAAAATTGGGCTTTATAATGATTTTTCTGGGCTTAGTTTATATTCCGAGTTAATTACTTATATTCTATTATTTTACTTGGCCCAAGAACTGATCAAGGGCCCAAAATCTCTTTGACCTTATGTTATCTTACTGTTTTAGGATTGTTCTTGTGTTTATGTTCTAGTGATAGTTGCATATGTGGCTGTTGATTCATTGTTTCTACTGTTTGGGCTGTATCTTTTCCATTATATATAGTATAATCAACATTTTAGTCATTGGGTTCTATCACTAATTCAATAAGTATTTGTTAACTTTTCTTTGAGACTCTACTAAAACTTCGTATATAAAGATTTTACCACTGTTCTCTTCACATATTACTTTCTTCACTCTATCTCTATTACTCATTTAACTCCAACTAATTTAATTATCAGACTTCACCCAGAGTCCCCCGACTCCTCAGTGACTCCTTGATCACTCCTTGTTATTTTTAGGCAATAATCTGAAGAGTCATTATAATAAATTTAAGATGAATCATAAGCAGAAATGTGTCACCTGCAATTTTGGCTATGGAGAGACCAATTCCTATGAGGGCATAGCCAAATGACATGACAGCTGCAATAATAGAGAGAATTGACAGCTCATGGAAGTCGGGGATTTGGCTCAGAAGAATCTGAACAACCCCAAATGCTATAATAAATGGGTTGTTTGATGAATGACACCCCGCATGATGCCCATATTTATGGAAGCAATTTGATCTTTTTACAGCCCTGCAATATAAAGACATATGGATCAATCTAAGATCAAAACAAGATGTACAACATTGTATAGAATGGATGAGGATTTGTCTAAATGATATGAAAATGGGATTTTGTTTTGAAGTCTTACACCATACTTATTGACGCAGTAATAGTGTATCCAATGGTTACTCCCACCAGATTTATATACTGTGCCAACCCACAAAGCAAATAGTTCATTGGTCCTGCGAGCAAATACACATAAACACAAGTATTAATGCATGCAACTCAACAAGTATACATTTTGATTTTGTTGTTTGAATCATGTTGTGTGGCTACCATATAATCACTTCATTCCTGAAATACTTTGATTAGGAGATCCCTACTCAATTTTTTTTTTTCTCTTCCTATTTTTATCTTATGAAGTAATATGATTGAATTTAAAGTAATTGTAAATTACCTAGATTGTTTTTGACAATCTGAATATAGGTGTAGTTTCTGGTTCCATGAACAGGGTCTGGGGATCTGTAGCTATCAGTGAGCAAACAGGCAGTATAGAGAGTAATAAGAGAGAAGATTATCAAACTAATCAGCCCAACAATCCAACCCAATTGAGCCATGGCCCATGCCAATGATAGCACTCCAGACCCAATCACAGCCGTCACTATGTGTGCAGTTGCAGTCAACGCAGTTCCTTCACAATCACACCAATGACAAAGTAATTATTAAATATTCATCAAATAGGAATTTAGCCAACAAAACAACAAGGAAAAACAGATTTATACCTCTTCTTGTGAGCCTGCCATCATCATCAAACTTAGAGTCACCATTTTCCGTGGAGAAGGTGGTTGAGTTCATATTGGTGGATTTGAAGAGAAAGAAACAATGAAGAAGAAGAGAAAGAATGAATGAAGAAAAAGATGAAACGCAGCGAGCGACTGAGTGAGTAAGGAGAGAGAGATCGAAATGGAAGGCTCTGTTTTTGAGTCACAAAGGCACAATGTAATGGGCATGAAAACAAGTTTGGAAGATTAATCTCTATTTATACTTTTTTTAAAATCACAATTTGTTCAATTACTTTTTTTTGGACAACGTAACATGATTCTGAATGTCAGATTATTTTTTGTTTCTTAAAATAGTAAAACAATTTTGGAAATTAATCTATTTAATCTGTTTTAGGATAATAATTTGTTAAATTAATTTTTTTGGAAATTAATTTTTTTTTTGGACAACTTAATGGGTCTGATGGTTCCTTTTTTGTTCAAGTTGTTGTCTAAATTATTTTGTGCAAAAATTTTCTAAACACTATTATCAAGTCTAAAAACTCAAGTCTCTTATTTTTTAACTTTGGGAGAATTGGAGAAGCAAATATATATATATATATATATATAATATCATAAGCCTATCATATACATTACTATTCTTAAAAATGCTAGAAAATAATATTTACCTAATGAATTCAAAGAAAATCATATATAAAATATAAAATGCAAGCTAAAAACTGAAATGCTACTCACAAAAAAAAAATAATAATTTAGGGGTTAAATTGAAGGTTCCAAGCCATTTAGGCTTTGTCTAGTAATTTTACATTTCCTTTCTTGAATTTTGAGTTCAAAAACTTGTTTCACCAACACACTCAAATGTGTTTATTGTTGTAACCATCTCTTTTTTCCATAAACAAATGAATAAATATGGTAAACTTGTAATGAGGTTGGCCTAGCACTACTCCCTAATAAAAACATAAGCTGTAACCGGAAGTCCCCAAAAGCCCAATACAATAAATTGAAAGGCCCTTTAAACTTTAATCCTAGACTAATTGTTTGTCTCACGTCTCAAAAGAAAGAAAAATGCCTTAATCGCGTTAAGCTTTAATTAAGCATTAATTTTGTAGGCATTAATTCCACAACCAAGCAGCTCAGTTGTCAAATTTGAAATTATTGTTTACTTTCTTTAATTGATAAGTTGCACTCATTTAATTACACGTTAAGAATTTGAAGTCTTATTAATTGGACGATTACCCTTTTGCCATTATTGATAACACTAATGGGCTTTACATGCTTTTATAGGGTATTTAAATATATTTTAAACTATTTATTTTATTTTATTTTAAAATAAAAGTTACTCAATTTTTTACAATTTTTCAACCACTTTCCCTTCTTAATATTTTTTATTTTAATATTTTAATAAAATTTTCTAAGGGGTTAAAATTATATAATATAGTATAAGATATACGAGAAATAAAAAATAGTAATTTTAAAATAATAATAATAATTTATAATGGTGACTATTATTTTTTAGTTCTCAAAACATAATAATGCTTTTATTGTTTTTATAGGACTGGTTATAGTGACCTTGATCAAATAATTAAGAATTACCTAATAAAAACAATTTTATTTAGCAACAATTAAACAGATAACATCTCTTATTTATTCATTTTTTTTTTTGGCCATATATTTATTCATACTTGATTCTTACGAAATTTTCTGGAAATAAAAGTATTTCAAACAAAGTTTTAATTGCTGCTTAAACATAGCAAAAATGCTTATAT
This sequence comes from Chamaecrista fasciculata, assembly GCA_003254925.1. NCBI lineage: Eukaryota > Viridiplantae > Streptophyta > Magnoliopsida > Fabales > Fabaceae > Chamaecrista > Chamaecrista fasciculata. The sequence continues at coordinate 9,060 of QANZ01000122.1, read as the reverse complement.
GATAAAGCCACAAATCCACAATTATACACCCCAAGTATTTATGGACAAAATTCTTTTATCTTTAAGATGCCTTGTATATATCTAGTTTGGTTGTAAAAATTAAAGTAAAAACTAAAAACCATCGCAATGCTTTCTCATTTGATTTCTGTGAAACCAAACAGCTTGATATATCTTACCAAAAAGAAACCTTCTTGACATAGGCCCAATCAATTTCTATAATTTCCCATTGAGTAAACTCCCAAATTGGTCTCTGGATTATTGGGTCGCTGACAGATTGGTCCCTGATTTATGGAAATTGACAAATAGGTCTCGAATTTTACTAACGTTAGTCAAATTGGTCCCCGAAGCCATTAATTGCTTACGTGGCACGTTAAGTGTCACGTCAGCGGTGGGAAAAAAAAAAAAAAAAACAA
>QANZ01000119.1:20074-36700 GCA_003254925.1 Chamaecrista fasciculata | reverse complement strand
TCGGATGAGAAAGAAGACTAAGCACGTTTCTGGATGTTCTCTATTGTCTGATATTACAAATGGTTCGTAACACTATACAATTATTAACTATTTTTTTCGGATACTTTGATCATTTCACGTCTTACAATAATGCATTTACAAGTAAATATAATCATGGTCATACATATTTATGTATTTTCAATTCAAAATATCAGGAGATCTAAATTTTTGACTTACCATCTTTAAAATTGAAATCCCTGTTTTCTACGCCTTCCCCAGTCATCAAATACGTTGCTTATTTTAACATATTTTTAATTTTCAATTTAAATATATTGAGGTAAATTACACATCTGAGGTTTGCTTTGTCATCATAAAAGGGTCCTCCATACAAAATTTAACCAAAATTTGGACTAAACGGTCAATTTAGCTAACTCTTACTTTTCTATCCATTTGACTTCGTCATTTATAATTTTCTCTGGTTGCAGTTCATAAAATGACAACGTCTCACCAACAACAATTGAACGTTCAGATTGGATGTAATAGAACCACACCCAGTAATTTTTTGTTTTTGTCGTTGGAATTTATCAATTTATGAACTGATATCTTTTTTCAGCTAGCTTTATTCTATCATATTTTCGCAGGGGATACCTCTAATGGATACAATCATAATCCAATGTTTGTTGACACACAACGCTCTAACACGAGACACGGTATTGGAAGTATATTTTTTTTAAACAATAGTTGGTCATTAAACAGTGCTTAAATATAGGAAAGTCGGTTCAATCTTTATATAGTGTTTTTTGATAGTTCAGGTTTCCATTTATTTTTGCAGAGTTTCTGGGTAATACCAGTCGTATTCGCACTCAGAACATGCTATCTAGTATGGATATATATACATTGTTGTATAACATAGTATAGTACGATTATATGTGTCTCAAGATAATTGTTTAAATAAAACACACCAGAGAGTTACAGCTCTGATTCTTACATCTTATGTTTCTAGATTGAATATTTTGTTAAATTTACATTTGTACGTTTGTCGTTACATACTTAAAGTGGTATATGATTTTTTGAATGTGCATTATCACAGGTAACGAGAGTCAGAATCGTCAAAGTGTTGGTAATTTGCGTTACTAAACCTATTAACGTGTAAGTTATTATTCATAGTGATTGTATGTTATATGTATTTCAGAATACTGGATATTGGAGATCCTAACTGTACATGTGACAATTGCTTTGCTCAACTTTGGCTTCACGAGAGGGCGGACAAATGGAAACCTACGTTACATCCAAAATTTTCCTTGTGTTGTATGAATGGGAAGGTTGTGTTGCCTCATATGAAAAAACCTCCTGATATTTTGGCTAAGTTATTTAAGAAGCAACACCCTAGCAACAATAATTTCTTGAAGCATATTAGACAGTACAACAATATGTTTTCTTTCACATCTATTGGTGGGAAGATTGATCATGCCATTAACAATGGTGGAGGACCTTACATTTTTAGACTGAATGGTGAAAACATGCATAGGATCGATAGCCTACTACCAGTCGATGGTCAAGCTCCTAAATTTGCACAGCTTTACATTTTTTATGGAGTTAATGAGGTTTATGACCGCTTGACATATGCATGGTATTATCTTGAATTTGCTATTGTGTCATATAGATTTCAATCGTATATTAAAGTTATAACTTATGGTGTCTTTTCAGGAAAGGTGGATCAAGTGCTAGTTGTGAAGCGTTCATAGTGTTACAGCTGTCATAGATGCTGGACGAATGCAATCCTCTTGTGGACTCACTTAGGAACGTGAAAGAGAAGATGAAAAGAAACAAATCAAAAAAACTTCGGCTCAGGTTAATCAAAAAGCGGAACACTGATCCCAGAGTGTACAATCTTCCTCATGTGTCGGAGGTCGTTGCACTTATAGTTGGAGAAGCGGACATAAACAAGGGTGATAGAGACATTATTATTGAATATAAATGTGGTAAACTTCAACGTATTTCTGAGCTTCATCCATCATATTTAGCTTTACAATACCCGTTGTTTTTTTCCTTATGGTGAGGATGGATACATAGAAGATATACAATATAGGCAGGGATCTATACCTATTGGGAGAAAGCGGAGAACGGTTTCCATGAGAGAATTTTTTGCTTACAAACTTCAGTTGAGGGACGATGACCATTCACTTATTTTATACGGTGGGAAATTACTGCAACAATTTATAGTTGACGGATATTCATCTGTTGAGAGGGATCGTATTGATTATATTCTATTTAATCAAAATAAAATTCGAGCAGCAAGTTATAAGGGTTTTCACCAAGAAAGAGCTGCAGGGGCTACTCAGTCGGCTTCAATTAGTACGAGAATAATACTTCCATCTACCTTTATAGGTGGCAAACGGAACTTGCAGGAGAATTTTCAGGATGCTATGACTATTTGTCATGCACTCGGGTATCTGTCTCTGTTTATTACATTTACATGTAACCCAAAATGGCCGAAACTTGTGAGGTTGTTTTCAAATTTTGCTTGTCATGCCGAGGATCGTCCTAATCTTGTGGTTAGAGTATTCAAGATTAAACTTGACTGACTTATTAGAGACATTACCAAGGATAAGTTGTTTGGTAAATATTTAGCAGGTACATTATAGTCCTTTTTATATATCCTTAAATTACGTGTTGACTTCTTTATTGTTATGGTTGCAGTTGGTAGCCTTTTTTTATAATTGATAAATTTCTTTCTTTATTTTGTGCAGTTGTCGCCACTGTTGAATTCCAAAAACGTGGTTTACCTCATGCACATATATTGTTGTGGTTAGATTCTGCTTATAAACTTGCAACTTCTAACCAGATTGACACTGTGATTTCTGCTGAAATTCTTGATCCTAAGGAGGATCCTGAGCTATATGAGGTTGTAAGCTCTTGTATGATGCATGGACTGTGTGGGGCTGCTAAAATGAGTTCTCCCTGCATGGTAGATAAGGTGTGTTCCAAGCATTTTCCTAAGAAATTTACTTCAAACACAATATTTGACGAGCATGGTTATTGTAAATACAGACGCAAGGACACTGGTATTACAATCGTAAAAAATGGTGTCCACCTTGATAATCGGTACATTGTCCCATACAATCGATATCTTCTTTTATGGCATCGAGCCCACATTAATGTGGAGCATTGTAACCAAGCACGGTCGATTAAATATCTTTTTAAGTATGTTAATAAGGGTGTTGATCGTGTCACAACAGCTGTATTTGATGGGGATGAGATAAAGCAATATTATGAATGTAGATATATATCACCTTGTGAAGGTGCATGAAGGTTATTTGGGTTTTACATAATTCTTAGGGAACCTGCCATTGAACGACTACCATTTCATCTACCAAATGAACAGTCTATTATATTTGATGACAATGAACCCATTGATTACGTTGCAGATCGTAGTGAAACTACTACTAATAAATTTCTTTCATGGTTTGATGCTAATCGAGATCATGATGAAGCTAAGACTGTTACATATCAACAGTTTCCTTCTAAGTTTGTATACCACGACAAGGATAGGTGTTGGAAGCCACGCAAACAAGGTTTTTCTCTAGGGAGATTATATTTTGTATCTCCAAGTGCTGGTGAGCTTTATTATCTTCGGATGCTGTTGAACATTGTGAAATGTCCTACATCTTGAAAAGAATTTCGAACTGTTGGTGGAATCCCTTATGATACGTTTAAAGATTCTTGCTATGCTTTGGGTTTATAAATAATGATCAGGAGTTCATAGATGCTATTAACGAAGCTTGCCTGTGAGGTTCTAGTGTATATCTACGACGTTTATTTGTAAGCATGCTAACTACCAACACGATTTCCAGTCCTAACAAAGTATGTGACCAAACATGGATGCACTTGGCCGAGGATATTTTACTAAGGCAAAGACACGTTTCGGGAGATCCTGGTGAGGGTCGTCCTTATTTAATGTTTTAAATGGTTCATATAATGTTTGCATATCTATGGTTTGGACGTTAGATTATAGTCCCATACTGATATGTATTTGTATTTGCAGATCTTATTATCAATGAGGATCGCCTGAAGCAATTAACACTGGTTGAAATTGAATCTATTACAGTCTAATGAGCATAGTATGATTGAATATCCTCAAATGCCACAGCCACCTGTATCGAAATGTGGTAGTTTTGAAAATGCACTTATGATGGAGGAGCTCAGTTACGATGTGGACAAGTTACTTTCAGAACACAATTCACTAATCTTTTCTATGACTGATGAATAAAAGAATATTTATGATGTTATATTGATGCATGTAAATGATGGTTTGCCTGGCGCCTTTTTTGTGAATGGTTTTGGTGGGAGTGGAAAAACATTCCTGTGGAATACACTTTCGGCCGCCATTCGATCGAGATGTGACATAGTATTAGCTGGTTAGTAACTTCTTGATTTTTTGGTGATTTTTCCTATTTGATGTTAAATGACAACACACTATTTAGTGAATTATGATATATTTATGATTTTTCGTTCTACAGTTGCATCCAGTGGTATTGCATCACAACTGATTCCAGGAGCTCGTACTGCTCATTCCCGTTTTGCTATACCTCTGGATTGTCACGAGGATTCCACATGTAACATATTGCAGGAATCTCATTTAGCTGAGCTTATCCAGCATACCAAGTTAATCATTTGGGACCAAGCACCAATGTGCAATTGGTACTATTTTGAGGCACTTGACAGATCATTGCGTGATATAATGCGCTTCACAAATCCTTCGAGTGAAGATATACCTTTTGGTGGTAAAGTGGTTGTGTTTGGTGGTGACTTTAGGCAGATACTTCCAGTTATCCCTAAAGGAACAAGGGAAAACATTGTAATGGCTTCACTTTCGTCGTCTCATTTATGGTCATCGTTCAGATTGTTCTCACTTTCTAAAAATATGAGGCTGAACAGTGCTGATTCTGTTGAAGACGCTGAAGAGATAAGGAAATTTTCTAAATGGACTCTGGCGGTTGGAGATGGTAGCATTGGAGAGGTAATTGAAGATGGTCTTTTCCGAATCGAAATACCGTTGGATTTATTAATTCATTATGAATCTGATCATGTTCAAGCTATAAGTAATGTTGTTTTCCAGATATTCAGTTGAACTATTCTGATGCTAATTATTTCAATGATCGCGCTATTCTTGCTCCGACGCTTGATGAAGTCGACGATGTTAACCAATTTTTGCTAGACCAACTTTCTGGTGTTGAAAAGATTTACTTGAGCTCTGATAGCATATGTAATGAAGGACACTCATCATTTGATGTTGTAGAAACATACACTACTGAATTTCTCAATTCTATTAGAGGTTCTGGTATGCCATCTCATGAGATTAGGTTGAAAGTTGGATCTCTTATCATGTTATTACGGAATATTGATCGAGCTATTGGGTTATGTAATGGAACAAGGTTGATTGTTTCGCGCATTAGTGACCATGTAATTGAAGCCACTTTAATGGCTGGGAAGTGTGCTGGCTAGAAGGTTTTAATTCCTCGCATGAATATTATACCTTCTGACATGAAACTACCATTTAGATTTCAACGCAGACAATTTCCAATTACTGTTTATTTTGCTATGACAATCAACAAGATCCCAGGACAATCTCTTTCAATAGTTGGTATATTTCTTCATCGCGATGTTTTCACTCATGGTCAATTGTATGTTGCAATTTCTAGAGTTCGGTCACGTTCTGGTTTGAAGATCTTAGTTTCTCATAAGGGGGATGGACAATCATATGTTACATCTAATTGAGTTTACAAGGAGGTATTTCAGGGATTGAGATGAATGTGTCAATTATGTTTATTTATTGTATATTAATGTTTATTCTAACTTAATTTTCATTATGAACAATACGACAACTGTCTTTAAATGTCTTTAATATAATTATTTTGTTTCACAATATTTAGTTGGAATTTTATGCATACTCCCAAATTATTTTTGCTTAATATATTAAAGGGCTTGAGTACTGGTAATTCTCATCATATATATAGTCGATCCTAAAATTTTAAAGTTTATCAAATATATATTACTCAATTAGAATCATTTTCAATTCTCAATTTCATTTGTACGCAATATATNTATTGGGTTATGTAATGGAACAAGGTTGATTGTTTCGCGCATTAGTGACCATGTAATTGAAGCCACTTTAATGGCCGGGAAGTGTGCTGGCTAGAAGGTTTTAATTCCTCGCATGAATATTATACCTTCTGACATGAAACTGCCATTTAGATTTCAACGCAGACAATTTCCAATTACTGTTTCTTTTGCTATGACAATCAACAAGAGCCAAGGACAATCTCTTTCAATAGTTGGTATATTTCTTCATCGCGATGTTTTCACTCATGGTCAATTGTATGTTGCAATTTCTAGAGTTCGGTCACGTTCTGGTTTGAAGATCTTAGTTTCTCATAAGGGGGATGGACAATCATATGTTACATCTAATTGAGTTTACAAGGAGGTATTTCAGGGATTGAGATGAATGTGTCAATTATGTTTATTTATTGTATATTAATGTTTATTCTGACTTAATTTTCATTATGAACAATACGACAACTGTCTTTAAATGTCTTTAATATAATTATTTTGTTTCATAATATTTAGTTGGAATTTTATGCATACTCCCAAATTATTTTTGCTTAATATATTAAAGGGCTTGAGTACTGGTAATTCTCATCATATATATGGTCGATCCTAAATTTTAAAGTTTATCAAATATATATTACTCAATTAGAATCATTTTCAATTCTCAATTTCATTTGTACGCAATATATTACTATGAATGTAACAGATAAGGTGTAATATGACCATACTTATTTTCCATATATTCACTTATTTGGTATTTTTCTACATACCGAACTATTTGGATCTTATACTTACTTGATTGGTCATTCAAATTACAACTGCAGCAGTTAAGGTTGATTATGCAATGATATATTCGTTATTACTAATTACCATCTATATGTTGTTCGTTAGTTATTATCCTTTTATTTATTCATCACAGGTCGTTTTATGTATGGATTTTTTTTATGGCTATATTATATACCGTTGTATAATGAAGCTCATAATCTTTTACTTTCTGAAGCATTCACAACCCGTGCATCGCATGGGGTTTCTTCCTAGATTCCAAATGTGAAGAACTTCCTTAGAATTGTCCCTATTTAGCAATTTCACTTAACCAATTACCCACTATGATTATAGATTTACAATTATGGCAAAGCTAACCCAGACACTCAATCACTTATAATTATCTTTCAGTCAATTATAAGTCTATTGAATCTAATTAAACCACTTATATCAATGCTTTAAGTTCAAATTCATTTGGGTTCCCTAGGCTAATAGGTATATCTCTATCTTATTAACAAATTTCATTAAAAATAGAATCTAGAGACAATCAAATGTAAAATCTAGCTTCAATTAATCTCTTTTAAGAAAAAACCAAATCAATTCATGAAAATCCCAAAATTGGTGGCTAATCAAAGAATGAATATAAAACTCATTGATTGAACTCTAAAACCATAATCATCCAAAATCAAACTAAACAATCCGTCAAATTACATTATTAAGCAGTTCTAGTCCTAGAGAAATCAAATAATAAGCCTAACATACTTAAGAAAAGGAAAACTACAATCATAATGAACGTAGAGAAGAAGAATAGAGAAGAGATGAAGAAAACCCTAAGAGTAAACACCCAAATCTTCATTCCCAAAGCCTCTAATCCACCAAAAATGAAGTTTTTTTTGCCTGAATCCAAGATTCCCTGGCAATTTTGTGCTCCCTTGAGGTCTAGGGAAGAGTTTTTAGCCCCCAAAATGGTACCTTTCCCAAGAATGATACTCTTGCTAGGTATTTTTCTTAAAACCCTGCAACTTCTCATCTAGACGAGAAGGCCAATAGGAACTTTTTGCTTCTTCTTCACTAAATTCTTCAATGCAGCTATGAATTACATTAACTTAAACAACACAAAACAATAAATAATTAAAAATTAAAAACTAAATAATTACAACTAATAAAACACATAATATTCACTAATTAAGTTTTTATTAACAACTAAAACATGGATTAAAGCCTCGTAATAATTTGAGACTGAGTCTAAATAACTCTAAATTCTTAAAATTATCACCTACCAAAGATGTATTTTTAGCTTTAAGCAAAACCAAAAGTAAAACCTTCGTTTTTCTTTGTTGTATTGTCAAATTTGACATAATTAAAAGGGTTTTGTCAGATTAAACAAGCGGGCCACTTTCTCTTTAATTTCTTCGTAATTTAAAATAAAAAAATTTCACAATTTTATGTGTCATCTTAATAACTGATGGGTCAGTTTGTTTTCGTTTTTTATAAAATTTGTTTTGATTATAATCGTAGTGTGATTATAATCAAAGTTGATTATTTTTGTAGTGGTGTTTGGATGATTGTTGATTATTTGGTGTGAAATTATTAAAATGGGTATGTAATGATTGTGGTAGGTGGATAAAAAGTAAGGAAATTGATAAATTGTATAGGGGTATAAATGGAAGAAAAAGTTGGAAAAAGTAAGATGTGATTTGATTATAATAAAAGTGTGTTTGGATGTGATTGTTGTTTGAAACAAAATCAAAATATGTTACTGTTTGTCTTGAAAAGCGTGAAATTTGATTATTTTCATGTGCAAGTGAGGGGTGATTATCAAAATCGGTGCACCGGTTGAATTTTGGCCTATGAAATGGTGCACCAAAAGGACTAAAATGTACAATTTTTGCCCGACAATCGGTGCACCAACGAAGAAAATGGTGCACCGTTTCGCATCAGATGAGAGAGAAAGGAGAAGCGCACGCAGACCCGAAATTTTCCTTCAATTTGGCATAAATCTCTCAATTTGGCGCACTGTTTCACCAAATGGCATACCACTCCTTCTCCCCCATCTTCGCTTTCTCTCAATTTGGCGCACCGTTTCACCAAATGGCATACCACTCCTTCTCCCCCATCTTTTTTCTCTCTGCAATTCATTCAATCTCTCTGCAATTTCTCACCCACCATACCCATTTCCCTTCTTCTTCTTCTTATCTCTGCTGCTCTATTTCTCTTCAATTCCAACAATATTCACTACTAATAANTTTGATTATTAAAAAATCATGATTATAATTGAATCAGGAAAAAAACGTAAACGAACATGTTTATTATGATTATAATCAAAACAGATTATAATCAAAACGGAAACGAACATGTTTATTATGATTGAATCATGAAAGAAATTGTCTACTACGTACGTACTTACATTAAATAAAAACACTCCACTTAATTAAATAATTAAATAATCACCTCTCCACTACCACACTTGACACTACCCTAGCTTAAATTACTAATTAATTAAAGAGAAAACTAACAATTCTTAAAAAATTAATGAATTGACAATATTTTAACTCCTATTGAAATATTCAATTTGATTTTTGAAAGAATAAAACATTATAATCTTTACCGTTTTAATCATTTAAAGACTTCAAGAACTTAGTCATCAGTTTAGTAATTTTTCAAAATATCAAATAATTAGTTACTCTATTAACTTTCAACTGTGAAGCAGGATTAAACCCCTTTATTTCATCATCATCATCCTTGACATCAGTTTGTATTATTATATCACCACAACCACCGTTATCTTCACCCCTTTAATTTATTAATTAATATGATCATATATATATAACCAATTTAGATTTTATTAAATGAATATGTAAAATCAGAAAAAAAAATTAAATCAACGTAACAAAACTATTTTTATATAATAATTATTCCGCCAACTAAAAACCATCATATTCATAACTGATATATGTTCTAAGAATCCTGAAAGAAATTGTCTACATTAAATAAAAAGTTAAAAACACTCTTAACACTACTACTACTCTACCATACCTTAAACTAATTAATTAAAGAAAAAAACTAACATTTCAATCCTTAAAAATTAATAAGTTGACAATTCGGTCCTTAAAACATTAAAATATACTATCATCAAAGATTTAACTGAACCGTACATTTCAATTTTTCAAGAATCAAATTGTCAACTTAATAATTTATCAGGTATCAAATTATTAGTTTACATGACTAACTTACAATTGTGAAGCCGGATCACACCCCTTTATTTTATCATCAGTTGGACTATCTTCATCATCATCTTCAAGAAACCTCTTCCACAGCCAATGTTGCTTCCACACCTTCTCCGACATCTCTTCGATCGGAATCCCCTTTGTCTCCGGCAACAGAAACATCACGAACACCGACATAATCACAACCCACCCACAGAAAAATATGAAGATCCCAAACTTCATGTGACAAAGCATAGACAAGAAAGCTTGGGCAATAAGAAACGTGAAGAGCAAGTTAATGCAGACCGTGACCGACTGCCCGGCCGACCGTGTTTCGAGCCGGAAGGTCTCGCTCGGGATGAGCCAACCGAGCGGGCCCCATGACCAGGCGAAGGAGGAGACGAAGGTGCAGACCATGACGACGACGAGGATGGCAAAGCCTTTTGAGAGGTCATTGGAGTGGTCGGTGACTTTGACGCCGAGGACGACGGCGATGACGATCTGGGAGAGGAGCATTTGGATGCCGGCTTCGAGGAGGAGGACGCGGCGGCCGACTTTGTCGACGAAGTAGATGGAGACGACGGTGGAGAGGACGTTGACGGCGCCGGTGATGACAGCAGAGTAAAGGGAGGCGTCATTCTTGAAGCCTAAGGTGTTAAAAAGGACCGGTGCATAAAACATGATAGCATTGATGCCGGTGAATTGTTGGAAGATCTGAAGGAGAAGAAGAAAAAAAAAAGAGAATCCATGGTTAATAGTATACTAATTAATAATAAAACAAGCTCACGTTCATTATTATTATTTTTTTATCAGTGAACTTAACAAAAGAGAAGGTAGCTTGTTTCGTTACAAGATGCAACATAAAATTATAAAATTAGTTATTACAAAGAGAATTTTTTATAAAAAAAATTTTAGTTTTATTTTTGTTTTAGTAAGATTTTGTGCATATTGGCATTTTTTTTATATTTAAATAATGTCAGAATGCATTTATATAGATTTTATATGACATTTTATATTTAATATAAGTTCAATAGTTATTTTGTTCCTCAAACTATTGGGTTAATTTTATTTTGATCATCAAACTATTTTTTTATTCTATTTTAGTCCTCAAACTATAGGATCAATTTCATTTTAGTCTTCAAACTATTTTTTGTTTTGTTTTGATTTTCAAACTATGGGATTAATTTTTTTTTGGTTCTCATTTTACTTATTTCACTATCTTTTAAATTTGAGTATCCTAAAAATTGAATTATAAGTTTAGTCTATGGAAAATCAAAATAATATATCTATCAGTCCTTTTCATAGATTAAATAACATACTATTTTAGTTTTTTATCAAGTTTATTTTAATGTTTTTAAGAATTGAACAATTCGACGATGTTTCAAAAACTAATTCAATTTAATTTTTGAAATTTTTCCACAAATTAAAGATTCATCCATCAAAACTCAAATGTTATGTTGTTGGATGAAGCAATATAATTTAAGGAAAAGTAATATTTAAAACCAACCACCTAGACATTACGTTTAAAACCTAAGTTTGGAACATTAAAGTACGTAAGATATTGAGAAGAAAATATATATATGATAATATACCTGGAGACAAATGGCGATTATAAGTTGAGGTCGATTCCTTCGCTTAAGAAGATTCTTAAAAGGATGTTTCACTTGTTTAGCAACCCTACTTGCTTCTATGAGTTCATCGAACTCAGAGCCGACGTCTTCTGCCCCTCTGATCTTTTTTAAAACCTCTTTTCCTTCCTCAACTCGACCTCTTTCGATGAGGCTGTTGGGAGTGTCTACCACGAGTAAAGCGCCCACCGTGAGAAGCAAAGCCGGGATTCCAGCCAATCCGACCGAGACCCGCCACCCCCAACCGCCTTCGATTTTGTTTGTGCCGTAGTTCACAAGGTTTGCAAATAGAATGCCAATTGTTACGTTTAGTTGGAACAAAATGTTTAAGGCTCCTCGGATTCTTGTTGGTGCTATCTCTGAAAGAAACACCGGCACAGCCTGTATATATATAGAGAGAGAAAGAGAGAGAGAGAGAATTGATCGTTAAAATCAATAGGAAAAACTGTATATAAGTTTTAGGGTTAAAGTTATGGAGGGTTATATGATAAATACACACATGCATTATGCATGAAATAAATAGAAAAAACTTACTATTTGATGTCTAATCTATATTAAATTAATAAATCAATCATTCAATAATTAAAGTATACTACTCGAGCAGTTTTTGGATTATTGTAGTTGTCAATAATTTGGTCTTTTGGTCAAATTCAAGGACCAAAAAGTATAAATTCAGAATTTAGTAACCAAAAAGTATAAAAATAGCTCAAATTCAAGGACCAAATAGTATTAATTTAATACAAATTCAGGAATCAAAAAGTGTAAAATTAGTTCAAACTCGGGAACGAAATTGTTACTAGGGACCAAATAGTTGATAATTGAAATATTTCGGGGACCAAATCGTGTATTGCAATTATTCATAGACTAATTAGTTGACTAGCTAGGTATAAATTCAAAGACTAAATAGTAAGTTTTTTCTATTAATATTGTAAAAGGACACTAATGCAGAGAATTAGAATTAGACAAAACTAACATTTAAGTCCTAAAAGATCATTAAGTTGACAATTCAGTCTTTGAAAGATTGAAATACACTATTTAGTCTCTGAAAGATCAAAATAGACTAGACAATAAACAGTGTATTTTGATTTTTCAATAACCGGATTGTCAACTCAACCATCTTTCAAAATTACCTGATTAGCAAAGCCAACACCACATCCAAGCAAGATTCTACCAATAATAAGCATGGCGAGATTTTGAGCAGCAGCATTAAACACAGTTCCTATGAGGAAGAAAATGCCAGCTATGAGCATTGTTAGCTTTCTTCCCAATTTTCGTGTCGTATAAGACGCAACGAATGTCGCTGTTAAACCCGCCAAATACAAAGACGACGTGAAAAGTTGAAGGCCTTGGTTGTCGTATTTGCAGTAATTACTATCCAGCCCTTGTTCCTCCACTGTTCTTTTGTACACCACTGGGAAGAACTTTTTTAGAAACGAGGGCATTGATGTCACTCCACCTTCAATTCACACAACGTACATCTCAAATTTCAATAATTTAAGGGTAAATTACACTTTGATACCCTGTGGTTTGACCCTATTTCACTTTAGTACCATGTGGTTTGAAACCTGACACTTTGGTACCCTATGGTATTCTCGATTAACACTTTGATACCCTTTAGAGCTATTTTGTAATTTTAACCATAACAAATTTTGCAAAAAATACATATTGACCCCAAAAAGTTTTCAACATATTATAATAGGTCCCTGGATACATATTATCTAGGGACTAAAATGAAAACTTTAAAAAAATTTTGAGGTCAATATGTAATTTTTTGAAAAATTTGTTATGGTTAAAATTACAAAATAGCTCCAAAGGGTACCAAAGCGTTAATGGAGAATACCACAGGATACCAAAGTGTCAAGTTTCAAACCACAATGTACCAAAGTAAAATAGGGTCAAACTACAAGGTATCAAAGTATAATTTACCCATAATTTAATGATCCAATGGATTGAATTATTAGTTAGTATAAAGTAAAAGAATAAACTCGTAGTCCAGTAATTTGATTAAATAGAGTTACGTTATACACTAAGTTACTTTAGCTAGCTAATTAACTTAGATTTCTAAAATAATTAATTTATTTATCAAAAATTCATAACGGTTATAATTTAAATTTCATTCATAAGTTGTAATAGGGATAAGACATTTATAGACGGTCAAACTATTTTTTTTTTTTTTGATAAAAATTACAAATTAAATTTAAACAAAATAATCAGGCCACTGCAAGACAAACAAATAACACATAAGGACAGGCCAAAAAAAATAACACATAAGGGACTTGAATTTTTGAAGACATAAAAGAATAAACTATATCAATATATTTTCATTTTATATATATACATATATATAAGAACTTTTATCTTAATCTTTAAATTTTATCTGATGAATTTAGTATTAAAAAATTATTTTTAAAATATTGAGTTAAGATTTGGGATAAGATATACGAACCATTTTAAATTTTATGGGATGAAATTATATATTATATATTATATATTTATGTTATCAAAATACATATTTTAAATTTGTTTGAAAAAATAAAAGAAGTTACGGTGTCTTTTAGTCAGTGTTGTCAAAACCGAACCGGACAAAGACTCAGACGAGTATTTGGTTCACGGTCTAATTGGTCGAATCGGTCGAATCATCGGTCGGACCGGATGATGCAATAAATAATTATTTTTAATATATTAAATATAAATCCTCTATAATGATACAAATAATTATTTTTAATATAATTAGTAATTTATTTTATTCTAAATATTAAAACAACAAATGAAAAAGAAGGATAAAAGATGAACGAGGGTCTCCACTTTACTTTCTTATAATTTTTAATCAATTTTTTTATTTTAAAAAAATATATAAAAAAATTTGGTTGAACCACCGGTTTTTTTGGCGGTTGGACCCGGTTCGCCGGTTTTTGGCCGGTTATTTACGGTTCAATCCGGTCTAAATGTGAATCTGGTTATTTTGGTTGAATCCACTCACTCTTGTATTCGGTTGGTGGTTGAACCAGTCGAACCGTCCGGTCCAGTTCTCACAACACTGCTTCTAGTACCAAAAAGAACTATCACGATATCACCCAAAAAAAAAAAACTATCACGATGATTTTGCGGGATGACGTATTTCATTATCTTAACTAAAACATCATATTCTATCTTCTAAGAGATTGGAATATTTGTTTTAATTGGAAATATATAGAATAGAAATTAATTAGATTGATTCGAGGCTTGAATCCCTTGAAATTCCCATAAATATGTGATTATAACAGGAACAGTCAATCAGTCATCATATCATAATCTTTTTTTTTGGCCTGAGTCATCATATCATAATCACTATTAAACGAGGCATTCAAATGCACATATATTGAATCATATTTTTTTTGGCTGAATAAATTTCATTAAAGAAAGCCAACAAAGGCCAACAAAACACAGAAAAAATGCATATATATTGAATCTGAAGTCTAAACGTGAGAAAAACTATATTTTAATAACTTATTCAAATAAACTAAGGGTGTGTTTGGGAAATAAGTATGTAATGAAATGATGATTTTATATAATGAAATAGTAATGAGAAAATTATGTAATAAAAATGTAATGATAAATGGTGTTTGGATTGTTTGAGGTGTAATGAAAAAAATAGTATGCGAAATTATGTAAAAGGGTATGTAATGATTGTGGTTAGTTGAAATAATTATATGGGTTTTTGAAAATTGTATAGGGGTAGAATTGGTAATTAATAATGAAATGAGATGGAGATCATGAAATGACATTTTGACTTTTGGTTGTGGTTGTTATGAAATGAAATGGTAATGAAATTTTCTTGGAATTTGTGCTAAAGGTAAATATTTGTAATGAAGGTTGGAGTTGCTTTATGTAATGAAATGAAAGGACCAAAATGTAAATAACATGAAAATTTTAAAAACCTTCTATTTGGTCCACGATTTTATATCGATTCAACAAATCGGTCCATACGAAGTGAAATGTGTGTCTCAACCCTTAAAAAATCGTATTCATCAACGATTAGGTCTCTCTCTTAAATTCAATGACCAAAAAATAAATTTTGGGACCAAAATAGAATAATCTTTACAAATTCATGGACCAAATAATTTATCTTCAACTAAAAACAAATTATTATTCAAAATTTGATAAATAATTTAAACAGTATACCGTATATCAAAAAATAAGATAATTATTTGAAAAACAAAATTATTTTAAAGATTACTGTCGTCTAATTTTATTTTAAAATTTTTATACTATAAAAAAATATTACCCATAAATATACTAGAGAAGGGACCAAAATATATATTTTTGAGGTATGAATTATATATTTTTCTAATTTTTTTTTTCAGTTGTTACATTACAAAAATATTATCTATATATATTGGAGGAGAGACCAACATGTATATTCTTTTGGCATGAATTATATATTTTTTCTCATTAATGATTTTGAATATTGTACACTACAAAAAGTATTACCCATATATATACGGGAAGAGAGACCAAATTGTAAATTTTTGGGAATTAAATTATATATTTTTTTCTTATTACTTTTCTTGAATTTTGTTTTTATATTTTTACATCACAAAAAATATTACCCATATATATACTAGAGGAGGGAGTAAAATGTACATTTTGGGGGTTTGAATTATATATTTAATATCATGGACTAAAATGTAAATAACATGAGTTGAATTATTTTATTTTAAATTTTGACATTAAAAAAGATATTACTAATATAATTTAAAAAATAGAAGAAGGATTACTAATATATCAAATATTGTATATTTTGATTACTCACACATTGATTTGTTGAGTTGGTATAATTTTAATGGCCAAATAATTTTTTAGGTAAATTAATATAAATTATATATAATATAATATAATATAATATATTTGTTAAATAAACAATATTATATATTATTATATTATATATATAGACGCCGGAGTCT
>QANZ01000119.1:0-20039 GCA_003254925.1 Chamaecrista fasciculata | reverse complement strand
GAAAAAGTAAGAAATAATGAATGGAGAGAGAAAGTTGTAAGTGTAATAATTGAGGGTATTTAAAATTACCATTTTGCTAAATAGTTTTTTTATATTTGTATTAGAGTATAGGTAATTATAGGTATTTTAGTAGGGGTATGTTAGTAATTGAGTATGAAAAATGTAATGAAATGACGTTGTAATGTGATAATATTTTTGTAATGAGTTTGTAATTGGTAAACTAACAGTTGTGTTAAAATGGAGATAATGAGTTTGTATTGACTTTATAACTAAATCCCAAACACACCCATAAAACATAAGAGTAATATTTGAATGAAATTTTATGGTTAAATTGACGATAATAATTTTTAAAATTAAATTAAAATGTAATCTATCTATAAAAAAATCAAAGCATAATTTTACTACTACTTGTTTTGTGAAGAGAAACAGATAAAGTTGTTATCAAATCTGGTTCACCTAGGGTTAGGGTTAACTCGCACCAGTTATAACCTTAGTGAGTTAAAATCCGATCAATTCGTCTCACTAAGTCAGTAAGATCGAATTACTAAAATTTATAAAATAAAGATCATCTAATTATCATATATTAAAATTAAATTAACAATTCTTTAAAAGAAAATAAACAAAAATACTCAATAGATCAACCTACCAACTTTAAGGTTTAACTCACAACAAATCATATGTTGATTAAGATGAGTCAACACACGAGCGAAAATAAAAACAATCAAACGAAAAATCAACAATAATTAATTAACCTGAAACGCCGACATCGTATCCAAACATGAGACCTCCGGTGGCAGCCAATATGCATGAAATAACGACGATCGGTGTGATCTTAGCCTCGGGGCCTTCGCCGCCACCACCACTATTGGTGGTGAAACCTCCACCGGCCATGGTTGTTTCCGATCAGAAAATGTATATCTATGTATCTCTAACAACTCAAATAGTTAATGTGTTCGACCCACACAACAAAAGGGATGATATATGTATATATGACTAATGTATGTGAGGTATAAACAGACAGCTTTGATACTATGAAAGAGTGCACAAAGAAAAGAAAAATAGGGATGAGAAAGATAGCAACCTTTTTACCAGTATTTTATTATAGCAACCTTTTTATTTCGTTTTAAAAAATTATATTAGATTTCCATAAATCTAGGAATGGTGACGTTGACCTTAGCAAAAGAAATCTTTTTCAACTATCACTTTTTCAGGATTCAAAGATTTGTAGTTATCTCGTAAAGCCTGATGAAAATCAATAAAAGAAATTTAATAATTAAACTAATAAGTTATAATAAAAAAAGTAATAACATTTTTTTAAATTTAAAGAGTATTTTCCTTTTTCTTTTTGTATATTGAATATTAAGGTTAAATGTACAAAAACTGAGAAGATTATAGCCACACTCAGTCTCAATCTCAGTTATTTTCCTTAATTTTGGCACTCTCTTAAAATTATACATTTTATATTTAAATAAACTTTTACAATTTTATGATTTGAATTTACAATCCGATTTTATATCCTCTTTTTGAATTTACTCAAATTTTTAATTTTGACAACCTTGATAATATGAATGAACCTGATAATTAAATATATTTCTTTTTCTAACATATTATGTATTTTTTTTATTTTGATCAATATAGTAGTTATTGATGAAAATAATTATGATATAGCACAAGTTATTTTTTAAAAAAATATTAGAAATGTCTTTATGGCAGTTTTATAACTTTAGTTCATTTTATGAAATATTTTTTAAAAATACATTCAGAAAAATTATACCAAATATTTCCGGTCATATTAATTATTTTCACGGAGAATGAAAATATAGGAAATAAGGAAACTAAACAAATCCTTATATTATAATATAATTTTGTATGATCTTTTATATTTTGTATTATAAATATGTAATTCGATATATATAATGCTAATGTTATTCTTTATATTTTAACAATTAGCGAGTAAGGACGATTGTAAATAAGAAAAAACTTAGATAAGGTTTTTTATATATTTTTATCAGATTTTTTTTAATTAAAAGCTTGATTTACATTCTCTCTTTTTTATAACTGGTGATGCAAAAAAGTGTGTTTAATATTCTCTCTCTACGATTGGTGATGCAATAAAGTTTTGAAAATGTCACGTATCAAATACTTATTGGAGAACCTTATAACAAACATATATGGGGACAGAGTTGGGATGGTTTAAATTTCAACAATTTTACTTTTTTTAACCTTATCATACCTTTTTTTAAGTAAACTAGCAAATCGGTCCGTGGATTATGACGCGTTTACAGGTTGGTCCCTGGATCAATCAAATAGATGAATAAGTTCCCCAATTTTTCGAACGTTAGACGAATAGGTCTCTCCGTCAACCTAACGTTCCAAAAAACGTGACGTGGCACGTTGAATGCTGACGTGGCACGTTAACTACCACATCAGCACGAGTTTAACTGAAAAAAACTGCCAACTGGATTAATTGTGCCACATCATCATTATTACTAAAAAAAAAATTGTCTGTTGAAAAATTGGTCCCTGGCTTCAATTTTATTCCATTATTTTCAATTCCCTCTCTTTTTCATTATCTTCATTCATTTTAGTCTCAAATCCTCAAAATAAAATTGTAAAGTGTCCCAAAACTCTTCCAAACATTCCAATTTAGTCCTTAAAAATATTAAAAACCCTAAAATCTAAACCCAAAATCCCAAACTTAAACCCTAAAACCCTAAACCCTAAAATCCTAAACCCCAAAATCCTAAACCCTAAAAAAATCTAATTTGAGCAATTAGGTCCCTCACCCATTCTTATCCCATTATTGTCAATCCCCCCTCTTTTCTTCATCTTCATTCATTTTAGTCCCAAATCCTAAAAATAAAACTGTAAAGTGTCACAAAACTCTACCAAACATTCCAATTTAGTCCTTAAAAATATTAAAAACCCTAAACCCCTAAACTCTAAACCTCTTAAAGTTAATTTTTTTAATCTTCATCGTCATCCAATTTAGTCCTTAAAAATAATAAAAACCCTAAACCCCTAAAACTTTTTTTTTAATGTTCATCTTCATCTTCCCAATTTAACATAAATCCCTAATTTTTTTAATGCCTAAACCTCCTATTTTATCCCATCATTTTCAATTCCCCCTCTTTTTCATCATCTTCATTCATTTTAGTCCCAAATCCTCAAAATAAAATTTTAAAGTGTTCCAAAACTCTTCCAAACATTCCAATTTAGTCCTTAAACAAAGAATCTTTCAGGGACTAAATTGAAATGCAATGACTAAATTGAAATAAAAATATTAAAAACCCTAAACTCTAAAACCCTAAAACCCCAAATCTTAAACCCCAAACCCCAAACCTTAAAATCCAAAACCCTAAAATCTAAATCCTAAAACCACGCGTGTAAAACATTTCTTTTGCAGATTCATTTCATCATTCATCATCATCTTTCGCAGATTCATTTCATTCCTAAATCGACGAAGGATTTTGTGGTTTCGCACAGGCTCAATGAATTGAATAATGTATAGTTGTTTTTGAGGTTTGAATAAATATATGAGTTATTTATGTATAGTTGTTCTCCTATTCCCTAAAATGTTTTAGGGAAAGATGATGTATAAAATATATTTATCCTCTGTATGTGAAGAAGATTATCATAATTTCGTATTTATTTAAAACTTAGGAACATGTGTAGGTTCCTCATGATAATATTCATGTTCTTGATCTGAACTTAGGAATATGCTTAGGTCCCCGTTTTAATATTTATTGTTATTTCTTGTTTAATCTTTGTGATAGGTCAAGAGTTTTAAATATTGTGTTTGGGTATCTTTTTGAAATAAGATATTGTCAAATATTTTTGAATTTGTAATTTAAATATATGTTATTTTAAATTTTCTAAAATTCAAAGTTGATTTGAACCTAAACTCGAAAGACTTGCCTAGATTCTCTAGAAATATTTGGACCCAAATATTAATTATTATAATAATTAATTTATTAAGTAATTAGTATAAAATAATAATTTATTAAACAAAAAGGAAAAACAGTGGGGACGGAGCACTTTTGAATTGGACACATTATCTGAACAACATTTTATCAAACTAGTAAGTTAACAAAAAGAGAAAAGTCTTTATTCTTGAAAAGAAAAATTTACCACAAATTTATTTTAGTTTGTGACTTAAAAAAGGAGACTTTTCTTTTTCTTTATGTCAGCTCATTTATTATTAGGATACATAGCACGGAGAAATCATCTATCTTTTCAGTTGTTGTCTAGGTTATGGATAACAATAGAAACCCAATAAAAATATATTTTGGACTGATGGTGAAATAAATGAGAAAATTTGAGAACCAAAATAAAATTCATCCCCATAATTCGAGGACGAAGATGAGGTTTTGACCAATCATAATTTATGCTATTTTATACTTTTTAAATCTTTTTGTCCTATTATTAATTAATAACAATAATTATTTTTCTATCTTTTCTTTACCAATCATTTTTTCAAAACTTCAAAAATAATAATACATTTTTTTTTTGGTGAGAAAATATTAGAATAATAATACATTTTTTTTGTTGGTAAAGTTTTGCAAAAGAAAAAGTCAACGAACCAATATTTAAAAACAAAAAAGGAACCAATATTTTAAATTTATGGAAAATTAAAAATTCACTTTTAATCCCTTAACTTACATCTAGTTCACTTTAGTTTGTTTTTTTTATTTACATCAATTTTTAATTAAATATCTATAATTTTAATTTTTTCAATTCAGTTCATACACTTTTATTTTATTTTTAATCAAATTCATATCGTTAAATATTAACAGGACTTCATCTCTTAATTAATGGCTGAGGCGAAAAAAAGAATGATATTGAACTTACTTAAAATCAAATAAACATTGCAATAAATAAAGTTTTATAAAATCTTGCATTGAACTTTAATTTGTAGATGTAAAATTTATTTTTAAAAAATTTTAAAATTTTCCATTAACTTTAGTTATCATTTATCAGTACAAGCAAAAAAAATTTAAAAAGAAAGTTATAAAATTTTGTATTATCATTAATTTAAAGGTATATTATTTTTTTTCAGGTAAGATATTTTAAATTTTCATTCACTAAGATATTTGTTAAATATTACGCAAGTTTAATCATCATTTTGATTTTCAAGTTAATTGTTCGGAAATGAAATCCTATTATATATTATTTACCAGTAAAATTCTGATTATAAATTAAAGGTTAGATAATTATTTTGGTCCTCAAACTATGGAGTCAATTTCATTTTGGCTCTCAAACTATTTTTTGTTCCGTTTTGGTCCTCAAAGTATTTTTTGTTCCATTTTGGTCCCCAACATGTGATTTCGTCTGGTTTATACCGTTATTTCTAACCTGGATAGTTGAGATAGATTATTTGATACTCATATGTGTCATAATAAGCGAGTTGAGAAAGTGAGAAAGAAAATTATTCATTTTTAGCCACAAATTAGAAATAAATTTATAATTGATTTTTCTTTTAAAGAGTGAACATTTTTCTTTCTCTCCTTACCATATCACTTATTATAAGTTTGAGAACCAAAATAAAATAAATTTATAGTTGATTTCTCTTTTAAAAAGTGAAAAGTTTTCTCTCTATTTGCCAAATTACTTATTATAAGTTCGAGAACCAAAATGAAACAAATATGATATTTTAAGGACTAAAACAAAACAAACGTAAAAGCTTGAAGACCAAAATGAAACAAATGTAAAAGTTTGAAAACTAAAATGAAACAAAAAAAATTTGAGTACCAAAATGAAACTAGCCACGTAGTTGAAGGACATTAACATAACAAAAAAAAAAGCTTGACCAAAATGAAACTAACATTTGATGTAATCTGAATGGATGTAATTAAAAATGGATGTAATCTTTAAGTACTAGATTAATTAGACCATAATATTATAATAGTTTAGATTTGTCTCTTCATTTTTTTTTAAAAAAAATTATGTAAAATTAATAGTTGTTAATTGGCAATGATTTAACATTAAAATATTCTAATCTCGAACTCAACAAAATGGTATTAAGAGCTCAAAAAATTTTGATTGACTTGCAAATATGAAGGGACTATATTGGAACTAATGAAACTTAAGGGCCAAAAATGAAACTTAGTGTAAAGTTAAGGGATTAAAAGTGAATTTTTTTTTTTGCCTAAATTTGAGATAGAAAGAGAGAACAATCTTCTGTTTAAACTTTAAAGTTTAAACATTAAAATACTAGGATAAATTATCTAACAATTTGTCTTGCCATAGCAAAAGAATAGTAAGACTACCACAGTGAAATTCTAAAAATAACCAAATATGGGATTAAAACCTAAAAAAGAAAAAAAAAATCCCACCCAAACAATGCTTAGCTCAAACTCAGTACTATTAGAACTTAGAATGAAGTTTACATATTTGTGTTTGCCCATGATGCATGCTATTTGTATATTCATAGAGAAGATCTTAAAAAAACTTCTTATGCAGTGATCACAGGGTCACTTTCATGGGGGGCTTGAGAAGAAAAAGATCTGCAATTCAGATTTCAGTATTTCAGCCAGTAAGAACAAATAAGAAAAGAAAAATAATGACAATAGGAAAATACGAATAAAAAAATAAGAGACAAACTAGATTTTAATCCTTGACTTTCAATTTAATCCTTCAAATATCATTACTGTCAATTTAGTTCTTTGTAAACAAAATTCCTTTCAATGTTACCCTTTAAACTATTTTTTTTTTCAATGCTAATGACTAAATTAACAAAATTTTATTTTCATACTCGAATTCCTATGTGAGTTAAAAAAAGTTTTAAAATTAATATTCTCTTAATTAAACCATTAAACTATACATGAAGTTTGGATAGAAGGGTGATAATAAAAAGAATGTCATCCTTGAGTAACTAATTTGACAGTAATGATCTGCAATTTACTTTATCTAAGGTCTATAATACAGGGCATGTTTGATTCTCTTCCCCTAAAATTACTTTTCCATTTTTTGAAAAAAAGAAGTGAAAAACATGTTTGATGATACTATTGTTTCAAAATTCACATCAAATATTGTTTTTAAAATCTAAAAAACAGAAAATTATTGAAGATGTTTTGAACTCACAAAACAATTTTAAAAATTTGTTTTTAGATATGAGAATCAAACATGCCCGTAGTTTATTTCAAAAAAAAAAATGAGGGAATCAGAATATACATAATAGGTTAAAGGAAGGAATGCCAACATTTTATTGAATGTTTGAGTCTGTTGATGAAGATGTGTTTGTGAATGCAACAAGCTCCTGGTCCTGCTGCTTCTTCAGGTAACCTTGGGCTGTTGCATTTACTATCTTCACAAAGAAATTCATAAGCATGAGCCAAACCACAGTGTTCCAGATTGAAGCAAATGAGAAATCCCACTTTCCTCCCTGTAAATAAATAATAATGATGTCAAATAATCACAAGAAAACATCACTAAGATAATATAACAACAACAATCATAGCCTTTTCCCACTGTGTAGGGTAGGCTATATAGAGGACTGATGCTAACGTGTTTTATCTTTTGCACATTTTTACGGTTAGATTATTAATGGATAAATCTTTCCGGATAGTTGCTTCAATAATTTTCTTCGGTCTTCCCATTTCCCGGATTATTGGACTATCACTCATTTGGATCAACGTCACTAAGATAATAAATAGAGAAAATCTATTTTTGGGTCCCTGAATTTTGAAAATACACCTTTTGGTCTCTGATTTTTTTTTCTTTACAAATGTTAACTATTTAGTCTCTAAAACGTTATCTATAGGGATTAAATAGTTTATGTTTGTAAGAAAAATCAAGAGACAGAAAAGTGTATTTTTAATATCCAAGAACTAAATTGTAGTTTTGGGATAAATTTAATGACTAAAAAGTAAGTTTTCTCTAATATAATATGCAGAGAGCAAAGAGAAAAAACTATGAAGTTAACATCCACAGCAGGGCAATTCAACACTGAAATACAGGTAGAACTACAGGGGTTGGTCAATTTTGGCCCAACTTAATGGGCTTGAACCGGGTCCAAATATCCAATATTTGGGCTGGATGGGTTTTCACTTTAGGGGATGGATTAGGCCTATGAACTGTTAAAGCCCAGTGGCACTATGGTTAACTCAACATAATTTACTATTTTATTCATTTTATATATTTCAATTTCAATTATATATATATAAATGAATTACTCTCTATGAAACATGGACACTGGCACGGACACGGACACACCGACACTTCAAATCTTTAAAGTTATATGACACGACACGGCATATATTTATATATATAAATAATTAAAAATCCATAAACTTTGATGAAAAAATTAAAAATTATAATATATATTCATAATATATGTCATATATGTTATTATTTTATATTGTTTGTCATGTTAAAATTACAAAAAATTGAATTTATAATTTGAAACTTATGAATAGTGTCGTACACGTGTCTGACACGGCGACACGCACTCAATATGAAGTGTCCATGCTTCATAGATTACTCTCATTCTCAATAGTTTCTTTCATTATATAAATTCAGTCATTTTCTTCTATAAATCAAATATGAAAAAAATGGTCTTACTAATGAAATTCTTTTATGAAATTGTCAATTACGATTTTACAAGTTCATTAATTAACTTCCAAGGAAAATTATATTTATACTGAAAATAAATAGGATTGGCCCATGAACATGGGCCACTATTAGCATTAGATGATGGATCTAAGTTGAAGTGAGCTTAGGCTTAAGCTCAACACTTAAAAGCTTAAAAAACACATATATGTGGAGAGTAGCAACATTGATGAACCTTGAGGATTTAAGTCATCATTTCTCTAATGATGCTATTAATTTTGGAGAAACAGAAGCAAAAAGAAAGTGGTTACCTGAATTTTTTGGGGAGAAACTTGATAGGGCGCCTTCATATACTTATCTCTAACTGCATTGAGATTAGCTATCACACTAGGCAATACAGAATCAAGACCAGGAACATGGCTAAGAACCCAGATGAACTCATTCTCTATCCAATCAAGAAGTTGGTTATTGCAGATTAAGATGATAAATACTGTCTGCAAAACAAGAAAAAATAATATATAGTCAATTCAATCAAAATTTCTCTTTAAACATAAGCATCCTAGGTAATATCTTTAACATATAGTTCTAGAAGACTGACAATCAGAAGGCCCTAATACTATAAATAATAGTATAGAACTATAGATACTAAAGATCAAACTAGCCCCACAAATTTCTGATCTTGTTCCCATATGATCATGTAAATGATGTTGTATTACTTTTCACTGTGTAGTAAAGGAAGGGG
Organism: Chamaecrista fasciculata; assembly: GCA_003254925.1. Lineage (NCBI taxonomy): Eukaryota > Viridiplantae > Streptophyta > Magnoliopsida > Fabales > Fabaceae > Chamaecrista > Chamaecrista fasciculata. The sequence goes on along the minus strand of QANZ01000119.1, from coordinate 10,747 downwards.
TTAAGAAGGCCACAATAGAAGGAAAGGAAGGAGACAAGATAAGCATAATGTCTAAACTGTGTAAGTCTGAAATTCCTAAACAATTCAATTAGTACAAACCTGTATGTGAGTTTTGATAAGTGCCTTTCCAATCAATGTTGGGAGAAAGAATTTCCAAAATGGAGTCCCAAATTGTCCACACATGATGCCAGCCAAGTCAAATAGAGGATTTGGTACCTGAAATACAATTGTCGTTATTGAAAGTTCACTTGCTGATACAAATAACAAATTTTAAAATCAGGTGCGCCTTTAACAAAGTAATTGTATAGTTTTCTCAATCCCAACTTTTATTGATAAAAATCACATGACCATCAGATTTAAGAAAAGCACTATAGCACCCGGATGCATCAGACATGGGTAGGGATAATACTCATTAAGAGAAAACCTACTTTTTAATCATTAAATTTGTCTTGAAACCACAATTTAGTCCTTGGATATTGGAAATACATTTCTTGGTCCATGTTTTTTCTACAAATATCAACTATTTAGTCTCCACATATAACATTTCAAGAACTAATTAATCAATATTTATAAAAAAAAATAAGGACCAAAAAGTGTATTTCCAATATCCAGGAACTAAATTATATTTTTGGGACAAATTTAAGGACCAAAAAATAAGTTTTCTCTACTCATTTATCATTTTAACTGCTGTGGATGATGAAACTGCGAACTAACCAGAGAAAATTCAAGTCCAAAGGGCATAAAATACACAGGTTCAAATACTTTGCAATCACAGCAATCTAGATGTTTACCACCAAATAAAGAATATATATATTGCAAAAATGATCAACAAAACAATGCTTCAATGACTACGGCCCAGAAATTAATGTGAAAATAATATTATGTCTAAAAGTCTAAAACCAAAATTAAGAAACCTATTCAGGAAAACATTGAAAATTGGTTAACAAGAGTTCTCAACTAATCAGCCTAAGATATTCATTTCCCATCTAGCTATCACATGTACAGAAAGTAGATGAATATCCCACTAGATATGCATAAAAGTGACAACTATTGTCTTCAAAATTTCAATTCTCCAAAGAACCCTAGAATCAATGCCAAATTCCTTAATATGATCCAGTGAATCAAGGAAGATTCAAAGCCTTGGTTCAAATGAAAAATATCATTGAGAATCAATACCTGTTATATGCTGGAATAGAGAAAACATCCCAACTCAGAACCCAGATATTTTGTTTTTCTTTTTTTTTCTTAGAAATAACAAGTGATAAGGGAAAAAGGTCAAGCTGGTAATGTAGCACAAAGTCCATACTAACCGATGCAAGCACTAAAATAGTGAAGAAGTTCAAATGTTGGGCATGTGAAAGGAACCAGCGCTTCATTTGATTCAAGTGGGTGGCCATAAATCCTTTATTTTCAGTATCCAACTCTTCCATAGCCTCCACCTTTCTCCCAGATTCACATGCTACAGGAAAAAAATTGTTAGGATCATGCACAAATATAAAAAAAAAAAAAAAAAAANAAAAAAAAAAAAAAAAAAAAGTTTTTGCATCAGAATGCACATGATGAAAACTACAAATATTCCCATAAACTAGTGCAGCGTATGGCCAAAGAAGTTTCTCGGACAAAGCTGGTGAAAATAACATAAGATTAGAGTCAAATTCATATTGCACAGCTCTGAAAGGAAACACAATTAATATAATTGATTCTAAAATCTCTAACATCTAGGCTAATCTCTAGGGTCAACACTTAAATTCAGATTGATTTATATAATCAAATCTGATTTACATAATCATGCCTAATTCATGCCTAACACTAATTGACAAACAATTAACATATTCCAACAGCAAGAGATGGAAATGAATTGAATTCTGTAGCCTAAAATACATAGATGAACGAGAAATGGGTTTGGTTATGACTAGCAATAACTTTCAATGGTTAGGATACATTTATCATATCAACTCCCTCTCCCTCCAATTGCAAAGAAATTTCCATACTAAATGATTTAAATAAATCTCCACAAACTTAAAAAAATAAGATATATTCATCTTGTTATATACTAGCTAACTAGCATAGGGTAAATAACCATACAACAACAACAACCAAAGTCTTTTCCCACTAAGTAGGGTCGGCTATATGGATCAACTGACGCCAACGCGTTCTATCCTTCCACACGTCAATTGTTAGGTTATTGATAGATGAATCTTTCCGGATAGTTTCATGGATAGTCTTTTTTGGTCTTCCCCTTCCCCAGATTATAGGATTATCAACCATTTGGTCAACTCTGCGTACCGGGGCCTCTATAGGTCTTGGGTAAATAACCATAATTTAGAAAAAAAACAAAATACAGGTTCAGAAGATGGGTTGAGCTTTAGTTTAAAAAACCTTGAATAGCCATTAGCCTATGATGGTCTCAAATACAAATTACTTAAAAGTCTTTTTATATAATCTATATTTTAATACTTACTAAGGCTTTTCCTTGTTCTTCTTCGCATAAAAAAAATTAGCAAAAGAACAAAAGTTTGAGAGCTTCACTTCATCTTCTTGAAGTAGTCTTTATACGGGCCATATGCAAATAAACTATAACATCAGTTCCAACAGCAATTAATTGAAACCAGATATTGACTAAGATAACAATACCTGCCCTTGAGATAAAGTAAGGAGGAAGTTCTCCAATAGCCGTTCCTGCACCCCATAGAATAGCCTCTATCTGAACTTGAGGTAGAATGCTACTAAGTGGGACTCGTGAACCATGTACTGATTGGAATATCGGTGGCCCAAATTCAGAGCAGTCTTTATCAAGCCAAGAAGGACCTCTTTTCAATTGTATTGTATCATATGGAGCACTTTTCAAATCAACTCGGCCACATTGCATTGCTTTTATTGTGAAAAAAGCTACGTGAGGACCCAGATATAAGACAAAAGTGTGCAAACCAGATCCTGAACAAATGAAAAAGATAAGATAATTTACCAAAAAGAAAAGAAAAGAAAAGGTTGGTATGGAGGTTAATGTATGAGATAAACATGGTCATGATTACAAGGCATATGACAGATATTAGCACAAGGATTAATAAACCCATACCAAACTCCAAATATTGTGACAAATCATAAGCTGTCACAAAACCAACTGTATTTCTAACCATGAATTATATAACCGAGAAAGCACATCTCGAAATGGTAATGAATTATCTTTTTGTATTCATATTTTACTTACCAAGACCAATTGAAGATGCAACCCCAAGGATCATCCACCAAAGTCCAAAATGGAAATATTTTAAAAGTTCTTCGATATGCTGCAAGAACAGAAGAAGTTATTGAATAAAAAAACTTAAACAACATGAACAAAAGAACTATGGTGAATAAGGTGGTCAATAGTGTGACAAAAGTGATATATCCATTGTAAACATGTACTTTATCCTTATTAAAATTGAAATAAACAAAAAACTGATCCCATATATCATTGTGACCAGCGTGTTAGGTTCCTTATAAGTTTCCCCAATGCATTGCATATTTAAGAGGGTTTCCTGTATTGGTTCACATTACCTAGGGCGTCTGACGAAAATTTGCAAACATGGCAACATACTATGCTATGAAGATCACAAATAGAAACTATGCTATTACCTTTTCATGGGGACCATCAATGGTTGTCAGCACTATGCCAAGGGCCCCTACCAAAATACTGAGAAGCATAAGGCACCCACCTTTTGCTAACAAATATAATATTGTTTTCTTCATAAATTCAATAACAGCTAATGTGAACAATTTTAATGTTTTGAAGGGTTGTGTGGTTAGTGTCAAAATTTCTAGCTCCTGCTGGTGCTTCTCACGAAGCCCTGCAAAACAAAGCAATTTTAATAATTAGTTCAAAATATTATGAATGTTTTTTCATCACAACTAATTATGGGTAATCAGTAATGAGTAGAAGAACTTTTTGAAAAATCCAACACATGGGGGCATTTCAACTTTGCCAATATATTTCAAATACTCCAATGATGAAAGGACAGAGTAAATAAACAATATGACTAGTAAATTATGACTTCATGACCATAAGCTAACTAAAACACTAAAACCCCGTTGGCTAACTTACTGTTTAAATTAGATTAGCATTCTGTCTTCTACCTCTAAATTGATGAAAAAAAAGTCCTCCATCGGTCCATCATTCAAGAAATCAGAATGTCAGGAAATATTTAAGAATGATAACAGTAGCACCAAGCACAATGATAATATAATTTCAGTATTCTTTGTAAACAGAAGAGTAAAATCATAGTACACAATTGTTCACATAAAGTTTTCTTATTGCCAGGGTAGAATCAGTGAAAGAGTCGCAATTCACATAACTAAACAATATATTGAACCACAATAAAAAAAATTAAAAACAAAAAATTTGCAGCCAAAAGAGTCCATCACAAGTCACAAAATTGGTGGTGTCTCCCTAGTCCCTTCCCCTTAATATTCACCCAAAGATTTGTTATTATAGCATGCTACTTCAGACCTCATGTTCCTGAGATCTGAAAATAGTCAAGAAATATATATAAAAATTGCATTATGACATATGGCCCAATAATTACAGACACACTCTTAGCTTGGCTACAATGTTAATCTCTGCAAGTGGATGGTGAAGATGGAAGTTGCAAGCAACTGACTTCTTCACATGTTCTTCAACCAAATTAATTTACAAATCCAGTGAGACAACCATGACATCAATGGTGGAACCACTATTTTCCTTTACAATTAGAAGTAACAAATGAACATGAGAGAAGTGTGCTTAACTGTACACTATATGTCCTTATTCCCATCTGCACTGGTCCAAGTAATATTACAAAGTTCAAAGAACATTGGAAAGAATGCCTTAGCTCCTAAATGTCCTATTCCTAGTGAAAGTATGAAGCTTTCCAATCATCAAGAGAAAACATTAAAAGGAAAATCTCATAGTCCATATATAATCAAGTGTATGAATAGGCTCTTTGCCAAAGAGAAGCGTTCCAGTTGCTACTGAATCTGGTATAAGAGTAAGTGTTCTTTTTCTAACTATTACAGTATTAGTCACTTCTGAAACAAGTAATTCCTTTCCATGAAAATCTAATAAGGATATCATGCCATGGTTGCTGTGAAAGTGGAGACTCTTTGAGGATCTTAGCAATTGAATCAGCAACTTTTGACTTATTTTAAGCTAAAAGTGATGCCTACAGTAAATCTTAGTGTTTGTTTTTGCCTTTGTAAACTACTTATTAAAAACTACCTTTCTTTTAACTACATTCTCTTGGAAGCAGAAATAGCAAAAAATAATATTACTCAACTACAAAACCACTCCTTTAATTGATACAGATACGGTCATTGAACTAACCTCATTCTTTATACGAAAGAGCAAATCGAGATTATATTAAACTGTCGCTATTTGTTAGAATTATTTAGCTTAGATTTGGACATCCATTGTGTTCAAATGTCAGTCAGCCAGTCTATGAGTAAGATGATGAAAGTCATTGAAGACACTTGCCACTATTGATAAGTGGTCCTTTATTACATTTCAGAACCGCTCTAATATAGAATGTGTTGTTAACTTATACCAATCCAAATTGACAAACAGACACTACAAGTATATGCTTTCCAAGAACTACGTTAAATTGTATTACTAGAACCCTCAAGGGATTGGTCCAAGTGGTAAGTAGTTTAGTATCACTTAAGCAAAATCACAAGTTTGAGACCTTATCTCTGTTCGAAGATTCTCCGACAATGTCCAGGTGTGCTGGTCAAATCCGGGTTAGTCTGAGCAAAGCCCCAATCAACCAAAACAGAAAAATATATATTACTGAAACCCTCTTTGACCAATGACCACAATGCTTGACACAGTTTTCAATTTGGTAAAATTCTTCATACTCTTACATACTAGTCTCACATTCTTCAGAGATCCAAAAAATGAGGCCTCTGATTTCAGTTAAAACTTCCTAAACCTAAACACATGCTGACATCAAAACTCTCAACCCCAAAGAAGAACAACTAAAACAATCAAAAGGGATACATATACAATAATAAGAATAAACTAAAAGCAATTATTACAAAAACGAAATATTTAACGTGCAAAACAAAGATTAATAGAATAGTGTATTTTTAAACTGAAATCAAATGACTCGCCTGAGATCGACATGTCAGAGTTTGCTGCAGAAGAAGAAGGAGGAGAAGAAGCTGCGTTACTTCCAGACCCCATTATTGCTCACATACTAAAATTAAAATCCACTTTTGGGTTTCTCTATGTTTCTATCTAGCTTTCTCAGACGCGCCTTGTGGACTTCACAAAACGGCAAAAAANAAAAAAAAAAAAAAAAAAAAAAAAAAAAAGTGATTCAGAAAACGGGGACCAAAGAAATCCTCAGAACTAAAGACCCATAATCTCGGAGCTCAAATTTTTGGATGCCTTCGGCCAAATTCGCAGATCTAAAACAGCAAAATCAGAGGTTTGATTGAAGATCGGCGTGAAGGCTTCGTCGCTTGCTCGCTTACTCTCCTTCTTCAGACGATGGAGTTCTCACGACGCAACCCGCATTAGATTTTGGTCTTGGGTTTATTTATTTTGGAGATTTTATTCTCTAAACTAAATTAAGTTATAATAATAAATCATAATTTTCACCAATAAAATATAGGCAAAAGTATTAATTCCGTCCCCAAATTTTACATCAACCGTCAATTTCGTCCTCATTCTTTTTTTTGTCAATTTCATCTCTAATATTTTACATTTTGGTCAATTTTATCATTTGACTAACTTCTTTCAATAAATTAACGACAAACTGCATCTTGTTTTTCAATCTGAGTTAGGATTTAAGTTTTTTTTTTCTATCAATTTTACACAACATATCATTTGTCACGTAGATTATGTCGTTAATATTTGGGTAAAGTAAGAGTAAATGATAAAATTGACCAAAATGTGAAACATTAGAGAAATTGATAACAAAAAAAGATTGTGGATGAAATTGAGAGTTAATGTAAAATTTGAAGACAAAATTAGTGTTTTGGCTAAAAATATATTTGAATTAATAAAAACATAGATATTTAAGTTGTTAGGTTTGAATTTTAAAGTTGTTTTAAAAGAATTTAAACTTTAAAAAGTAAATTCAGTTTTAAGTATATTAATGATCAGGCATAATTGATTGTAGTAAAAGGCTTTTTTAAAAAATAAAAATATTATAATATCGTGTTAGTTGCTTTAGTTTTAAAAATTAAAACTAGAAAGTTAGTTAGATACTGATGTTACAACTCTGATATAATTGGATAATGCTGAAATTTGTTCAGATGTTTCTTCATATAGAAGATCTGAAAAATTCAGGCCCAGGTTTAAGCTTCACCATTTGTCCAGAAAAAGAATATTCTTAAGAAATATTTGTTTGGAGGAGATATTCTAATAGGATGTAATATGAAAATTAGGTGCAATGCTCAAATTGTTCATAAATAAATTTTCTTCAGTTTATTTTGGTTCTAAATATTTTTAAAAAAATTTCATAAAAAATATTTTAAAGTTTTATATGGGTCCTACATATTCTTATTTAGTTTGATTTTGGTCGAAACTATTAAATACGCTCATATTTCTCTCATTTTAAATTTGAATCTCATAAGTTTAAAATTACATGTTTTTTTATGATTATTTTTTTTATCCAATTGGGACCATTAGTAAAAGAGATCAAATCGGATCCCAAAAATGAATTATTTGTTTCATAATCAAACAAACAAAATCGATCGTATCTTTTTTGTTTCAAGTGTGAATACGAAGAGTTCGATACTATAAGTTACTCTTAATGAGACGTTTTACTACCTAATTAGGATCTTCAACAAATAAAATCAAATTGAGCTCGAAAGTAGGTGTGAGACTACTTTCAAACTCGATGTGATCTCATTTGCAGACAATAAAAATTGGTTAGAGAAAAACTTAGTAAGAGAAACTTGTAACTTTAAAGTCATGACATTAAGATTTGAAACACAAGAGATATGACTAATTTTGTTTGTTTGATTGTAAAATGAATGATCCACTTACTGAAACCTATTTAACTTCGTTTGTTAACGGCACCAACTAGATGGATAATATATTTGCCAAAAGTAATATATAACTTCAAACTCGTCACATTTGAACTTGAAACGAGAGATATATTAGTAAATTCAATAATTTGTAATGAAAATATTTAGGCAAAAGTACTAATTTTGTCCCCAAACTTTACATCAACTGTCAATTTCGTCCCCAAACTTTTTTTGCTGTCAACTTCGTCCCCAAAATTTACACAAGCTGTCAATTTCATCCCCAATCTTTTTTTTGCTGTCAATTTCGTCCCCAAACTTTACATCAACTGTCAATTTCGTCCCCGATCTTTCACATTTTCGTCAATTTTATCCTTTGACTAACTTCTTTTAATAAATTAACGATAGACTGCATCCTGTTTTTGAATCTAAGTTAGAATTTGAGTTTTTTTTTCTATCAATTTTACATTATATATCGTTAGCCACATAGATTTTGTCGTCAATATTTGGCTAAAGTAAGAGCAAAGGATAAAATTGAGCAAAATGTGAAAGATTAGGGACGAAATTGACAGCAAAAAAATATTAGGGACGAAATTGATAGTAGGTGTAAAGTTTGGGGACGAAATGAATACTTTTGCGAAATATTTATTACCAATTTGAGCATTGGACCTAAGAAAATATAAAATAATATCCAACATTTTAGAAAACAAGGCAAATTATCAACTATGTTTCCATTTCGATGCTCTTTCTTCATTGGGCATTTTGGAAACTTCTTTGATATTGTCATTTTGTTTTGCCGGGATGCTCTAATAAGTTTAAATCACACAAGTTTCTTTCCATGTGCTTGGTTGGCACTTGACACCCATGCCTCTAAAAAGTTAATTAAAAATTGTGTCACCAAGTAAAATTAATAATTGAATTTTTTTATTTTTACGTATATTTTATTGATATATAATTTTGAGATAACCATAGAAAAGTTAAAAAAATATTATAGCTTTTGTAAACTAAAATACTGACAAATTTATAAAGTATAGATCATTTTGTCATTATTTTTCATTATAAAATTATTTATACTTAATAAATTTAAGTTTTTAAGTTAGCAAATTATTTGATATAATATATTTTTAAACATAAAGTTGATTTTTTTTTATTATTTATAGGGTAAATTACACTTTGATATCCTGTAGTTTGACTCTATTTCATTTTGGTACCCTATGGTTTGAAACCTAACACTTCGGTACCCTGTGGTATTCTCCATTAATACTTTGGTACCCTTTGGATCTATTTTTTAATTTTAATCATAACAAATTTGCAAAAATTACATATTAAACCCAAAAAAATTTCAAAAAATTACAAATAGGTCCCTGGATACATATTATCTAGGGACCAAAATGAAAACTTAAAAAAAAATTGGAGTCAATATGTAATTTTTGCAAAATTTGTTATGATTAAAAATACAAAATAGCTCCAAATGGTACCAAAGTATTAATGGAAAATACCACAGGGTACCAAAATGTCAGGTTTCAAACCACAAGGTACCAAAATGAAATATGGCCAAATCACAGGGTACTAAAGTGTAATTTACCCTTATTTATATATTGGTTAAATAGTTAATTGTGAAAGTTTAGAAGAATCTAAATATCTAAATCTAAATATAATATATAAAAAAAATGTTTCAAAATAATAGTTGAAAATTTATTTATTTATATGTAAAATAAGGTATGTATAATATATTTGACAGAAAATGCACCTTTTTCATTAACAAAATTATATTCATTTTGTTCAATATTGGTATTAAAATAAGGTATAATCTGTCATTAATTGTTTTCAATTTTTGTTTGTTATCAATTCCGTCGTTAAAATTTTACTATTAGGTCAATTTTATCTCTCGTCCTCATTCAGTCAAATAATTTAATGACAGATTTTATGCAAATGTATTTTTAGGAAACATATATATGATAGTAAAGCCAAACTTTGAAGAGCATGTTTGATAGTATACTCAATCTTCGGATATGAATTTGATATAAATCCTAAGGGGGCGTTTGGTATAAAGTTGGGCCATTTTATAGGATTAAAGCATTTATGAGAATATTGTATTTTTGGGACTAATTTTCTATTTCGCATACTAAACGTGGGATTACTCTAGTCCGAAGCTCATAATCTCGAGATTACTTGAGAGACTGCAATCTATGGTTGCCCAATGGGTTCGTAACAAGTATATTGTCCCCCACTCGGATTTTGAGTTCAAGCCTTGTTCTTCGCCTTCCATTGTTTGGAGAGGATTAAGAGACTGTGCCCCCATCATCACGGATCATCTTAAATGGAGGTTGGGCAGGGGGATAGGGTTGACGTCAGAAGTAAATTCTGGGAGGGGCACATTGCTGGTTCCCCCTTGGCGATTTTTGTTAATGATCTGATCGACCATAATTCTTATTCCTGGGATGTTGGGAAAATTAGTCGGGTCTTCTCTGGGGCTGACACAAATGTCCTTCTTAATACGGCGGGACCGATTCGCCATTCTCCGGACATGTGGGTCTAGACCCCTGTTGCCACTGGGTCGTACACTACTGCTGCGGGCTTTGATCTGCTTCGCCAGGTGGGCCATCCAGGTAATAGTAATAACTCTGTTAACTCCTTTCCATGGAAAGACTTCTGGAAGAAGAAGGTTCCGTCGAGGATTCTTCTCAATGTCTGGAAGATTTATAATGATGGTATTCCCACTTTCACCTGATGGAGATTGTGCCCTAGGGCCAATCAT
>QANZ01000118.1:0-23938 GCA_003254925.1 Chamaecrista fasciculata | reverse complement strand
AACACATAAATAAAATGATTGGCCCTAGGGCACAATCTCCATCAGTATCATCATATGATACGGCATGTTTATCCCATTTAATGCATTGAGGCCCAAAATCGTTTTGATAGCCCCATTAAGTCACACAATAAAACTCGTGAATGGCAAGGCCCAAACGACGAGGCCGAAGCCCAGCCCCATATCATCAACGGCGTCACTTAAACACGTGTCGCTGAGGGCGATCACCGCATTTAATGACCCAAGATTTCAATGGGCGTCGAACTGAAAACCCCAATTCACCCGTGTCTCCTCGAGGTCAAGGCAGATACGTGTCGCTGAGGGCGATCACCGCTCCACGATGAACAAGATTTCAACAGGGTGTTTTATTGATGGCATTAAAACTTAAGATTTTCTAAAAGGGTTTGATTTTTGAAAAAGTTCCGTTTTATAGTTTTATTTTAAAATTCCTTTTAAAATTAAACGAGTCATGCCACATGTTTATTCCCCAAGTGTATCACATACACATAAACATGTGCACGGATTGTGCATCATATGCAAAATCCCATGCTTGTATCGTATACGAATTTGTAGCGCCAAAACGGGGTAAATAGCATGTTAAAATCGCATCCTAAGCATACATCTAGCATTTTGCATCACATACAAACTAAATGTAAAACAGACATATATTGTGTTTAGATATGGCCCACCTATCTTAGTAATTCTCCCAAGTCAATGAGAGAATTTTTCTAAAAAGAAAAACGTAAATTACAAGAGAGTAAACCCTAGTTACATTGAGGTATAAACTGAAAAGTAAATTTACATCGGATAGAGGGAGACGACACGCAGGCCGTATACACCAAAAACCTAGAGCCATATCCAACACCACACAATTACATATATGAACACTTCATACAATTATGTCAAACACAACATATATCCAACACATATCAAAAACGATTTTTGTAGGTGTTAATTAGGGTGTGCAATTTTAACATGCCTTTTTCTTGAAATTAGGCTCATTATCAATAATTATAAAATTCAGGAATCATATTCCAAAATTTTTATTATTGACCCAAAAATTTTAAAATTCATAATTTTATTAAATTTCCAGTCACCCACATAATATTATGATGGCAAAACACCCTTTCATGCCCCTAACGTTTGCAGTGATATTCAGTTATGCCCTTAACGTTTCATTTTGTTCAGACATGCCCTCAATGTGCAACCAACGTTTCAATTATGCCCTCAATTTTGACTCAATGCACATGTGGCAATTTTTTTTGCTTATGTGTCATTTTTTTTGTTTGACTTGATTACGTTGCATCATGACTAGGCATTCTTATTTTTTTTTTCCACCTTGGCATCATGACTGGATTTACATTTTTGAACATAAAAATTGAGTAAGCTAGCAAATCAGTCCCTGGATTTACATTTTTCATCATCTTCATTCATTTTAGTCCCAAATTCTCAAAATAAAATTGTAAAGTGTCCCAAAACACTTCCAAACATTTCAATTTAGTCCTTAAAAGTATTAAAAACCCTGAAACCTAAACTCTAAAATTCTAAACCCCAAAACCCTAACCACTAAACCTCTAAAAAAACCACTCTCTTGCAATTTGGTCCCTAGGTCCTCAAATTTATTAAATCAGAATTAAAAAAAAAAATTGGTCCCTAAATCCTAATTTCATTATCATCTTCATCTTCTTCATCATCATCATCATCATCATCATCATCTTCTTCACCTCCCTCTCGGCGTCATCGACCCTCAAACCAACCCCAAAAACCTCCCTCTTCTCGACGCCGTCGACCACATCCTCGCCACCGTCGATTTCCTCCAATCCAACGGCTTCTCCGACGCCGATTTCCCCAGACTCGCCTTCTTATGCCCTCAAATCTTCTCCTCCACCTTCGAAACCACCGACATTGCTCCGATTTTCGATTTCTTAGCCCTCGAATTACCCGCCTCCGTTCAACAATCTCGCGGTTTGATTCTCCGGTGCCCTAAGATTCTCTTCTCCGACGTCGAGTTCTGTCTCCGCCCGACTCTCCGTTTTCTGCGTCAAGTAGGGATCCAGGATCTGAGTCATCCTTCTAATTTGAATGCTCATTTGGTGCCCGTACCTTCATTGGGTTTTCAGAAGGCATGGCTAAGTATGGGTTTCTTGCACTTTCAAAACACTTTCAAATTACAATGATGATGAAGATGATGAAGGTGAAGAAGATGATGATGATGATGATGAAGAAGATGAAGATGACAATGAAATTAGGATTGAGGGACCAAATTTTTTTTTTAAATTCTGATTTAATAAATTTGAGGACCTAGGGACCAAATTGCAAGAGAGTGGTTTTTTTAGGGGTTTAGGGGTTAGGGTTTTAGGGTTTAGAATTTTAGGGTTTTTAATACTTTTAAGGACTAAATTGAAATGTTTGGAAGTGTTTTGGGACAATTTACAATTTTATTTTGAGAATTTGGGACTAAAATGAATGAAGATGATGAAAAATGTAAATCCAGGGACTGATTTGCTAGTTTACTCAATTTTTATGTTCAAAAATGTAAATCCAGTCATCATGCCAAGGTGGAAAAAAAAAAGAAAATAAGAATACCCAGTCATGATGCCACGTAATCAAGTCAAACAAAAAAAAATGACACAAGCAAAAAAAATTGCCACATGTGCATTGAGTCAAAATTGAGGGCATAATTGAAACGTTGGTTGCACATTGAGGGCATGTCTGAACAAAATGAAACATTAAGGGCATAACTGAAAATCACTGCAAACGTTAGGGGCATGAAAAGGTGTTTTGCCTATTATGATTAAAACACTTTTAACCATAATTATATGGGAATTTCGATTTTGGCCTAAACTTACAAGAAAAATTTTCAAATCAATCATATTGATTTCTTTATGTATCACATACATAAATTTGCACCTTTTCTTATAGATTCAATTCTAGGAAAAATAATCGGTGGTTTTTTTTTTGTAAAACCAAAACATGATTGAAAAAGGTAAAACACGCCAAGCATACATCACATGTACACAAAATATGATTTTAAATCCAGGACTAGCGTGGCTCTGATACCACTGTTGGGATTTCCCGGGGAAAACACGCAGCGGAAGAACTGTAAAATAAAAAAAAAACTTGCGCTCCCCAGGAAAATCCCACCCTGAGATCCGCTAGTTGAATTTAAAACCAGATATGAAAAGTGTTATACCTCAAGCTTTCAATCAGATTGGTGATACTTGGCGAGTCTAGAAGTCCGTTTGCACGTCCTTCCTCCACCGGTGATCCACACGAACAGTTTCCCGAACACGAGGTACTAGCCTCCTTGCTTCTTTCTCCAAAGAAACTCGGGATTGAATCTACAGTTGATGAATTCAGGAACTCTTTCTCTGAACTCAGGGTAGGTGGCGCCACAGAGAAGTAGACAGCAACAAAACACCTTTTGTTCTTCTTCTTCCCAAAAACCCTAGAACCCACAACTTTCGATTTCTCTCCTAACTCCTTAGAAGAAAATCGACTTCTCTCTCTAGGAAGGTGGGTGGCGAAATTGCTCTCTCAACAAGGAGGAAAGTCGACTTGCCTTAGCAAACTTAGGGTTTTTCACAAAATTGCATGAATGAATTGAGTTAGGCGACTTTTAGCTTATAATTACCAAAATTATGGTAATTTTATAAATCTAAAATCATGACATTACAATAATATCATATTTTAGGACTTGAATATCTAATTAAAATATTACCATAATATTTTAATTCAAATTCAAATCCCTATCTCAGAGAATCAAATGGGAGATCAAATCTTCCCATGAGACCCACTAAGATAGGCGCCTAGTTGCTCATATTTTTAGGGAATTTTATAAATCAAAAATAACTCCTAACTTTTAGGAAGTTATAACCAACTTATTTTATCCCAATGTTTTTGAATTAAAATATTACCATAATATCTTTAATTCAAATTTTGAATTCTGAATTTAAATTCTTTATTGAATTAAAATATTACCCCAATATCTTAATTCAAATCTTGAATCTCAAATTCAAATTCAAACTCATGACTTAATTCAATAAAACATTTTTATTAATTAAATCACTTATAAAAGAGGCGCCACCCTCTATATAATATTAGGGAATTTTATAAATCAATAATCTCCTAACTTTTAGGAATTATTTAATTTATTATTCCTAATATTTAAATTGTAAATAATTAATCTCTATTAATCATTTACCAATTATTTAAACTGCAGAAAATTTAAGACAAGACATAATGTCCCAGACATTTCCTCTGTGTCATAAATTAGGCCACGGAGTGACCCACGAATTACCCAAATTCGTGTCCCTTATAAAGTGTGTTCTAATCCTGCTCGTGTGTGACCCAGCATGCCCCACGCGAAGTTGGCAGTAGGTCATCCCTATGTCCTACAAGTCGTGAGCGGACTCTACCAAGCCATCTCGACTACCCAAAACACGTGAGTGATCGTTTGTTACCAAAACCGATTTTAACCTTCGTACTTCCTAGGCACCGACCCTATTGTTCTGCGATATCTTGGTTATGGATCAGGCACAGGAAAGTCATCCATGATCCAAACCTTTACTTTCTCGATCTCCGTGAGTAAGTGCCATATACTAGCGTGGCCACGCATTTCCTGGACAGACTCATCGAGGGCGCCAGTAAGATATCTCCCAATTTAATGGGGAACAAAATCCCAATTTTGGTCAGTCCACATTCCTCAGCACGGCAACCAACCAGACCCGTACTTAGCCCTTATGGCTACCCTCCTACGGGCAACGTTAGACTAAGCCAAAGTCTGACAACTGCAACGCCGGAATAATGATGACCTCAGGTCTAAGGCGTCGTGACAGGCGTACAAGAGAGGCAAGCTGATGACTTAACCCATGCAGGACTCTCCGGGTTAGTCCAGCAACTCGTAACCCCTTACGTAGTTGCACCATGACTCTCATTCCAGCATCTAGTGCGTGAATCCCTATGCACTGAGGTCATGCTGATCTTAGTTCATTTTCGCTCCCACGAAAACAATCGATCAGGGACAAATTTAGATTAATTATCTTATAATTAATCACGGATGTAATCACAGTAAACATGCTAATAATGTGAAAACCATTAATTTATCTCTATAAATTAATCCATATGTTCATAACATATATAAAAGAGGATTGGCCCTAGGGCACAATTCCTAACAGATTCATCATAGATCGAACCATATCAAATAGAGTTCGATTCCTCCTCTCGGAAACACCATCCCCATGGGGTTTCAGAAGGGGTAAGTCGTGAGACCATCTCACAGCTTCTAAGATGATCAACAAATTCTTGACTCAAATACTCGTCTTCTCGATCAGATCGAAAGACTTTGATTTTCTTGTCAAGTTAGTTCTCTACTTCACTTTGAAATCTCCATTTCAAAAGACTCCGACTTATGCTTTAATAGGTAGCCCAACTCAAACCTATTGAAGCTGTTAGTAAGAGTAACCACCTTTAGCTTGGGTACTCATGGGTCCACATACATCACTATGTATGATCCCCAATAAGTCTGATGCCCTTTCACTGTGGCTAGTGAAAAGCCCTTTGTCATTTTTCCAAGTAAGCGAGATTCGCAAGCATCATATGATTCAAAATCAAATGAGCTTAGAAGTCCATCTCTATGGAGCTTTTCCAGGCATTTCTCGTTTATATGGCCTAAATGACAATGCCAAAGGTATATAAAATTAGATTCGACAATCTCAATCCTTTTCGTATCAATGTCATAGATATTGTTATCGTGTTAACGTTCAAATTTTAAGACGTAATGTTTATCTTGCAAATCACCATAAGCAAGTAAACATCATCTTAATAAATCGAACACCATTCTTTTCAGTTCACACACATGCAAAACCTTCCTTATCAAATAAGAAAGAGAAGCATTGTTTGAACGTTAAAGAAGGTACATGATAACAATAAGCCCAGAGGGCAAAACAAGCTTGCATGTTCCTACAGCAACAGCAGCAACCCTTGCTCTATTGCCCCCTCGTAGGTCCATCTCGCTTCTGTCCATCTTTCTACTGTCTCTAAGACCCTTCACATCAAATGTGAAAACCACATGCTGTATCTAATACTCAAGCGGTTATAGTAGACAAGTGAACGTCTATAACGAAGATACCAGAAGTAGAGATCTCATCTTTCCTTTTATTTATTTGATCTTCCCATTTGCAATTTCCTAAAAGGCAAATTGCATCCTTTAAAAGCCTTGCCTTCTTGGTCTCACCAAACTCGGCGTCTCCCTTCCTCTTTCCTTTGCCCTTCCCTTTCCCTGATTTTGGAACGTTTCCCTGAGATGTGTGACCATCTCAATAGCCGACAATATTCCCTTGTTCAATTTCTTGAACTATTGTGGCTAGCATCAGGCAAGCGATGTCCACAGAGTCATTGAAGTGCTTCTCTAAGCAATTCTCTATGTTCTTGGAGCGTCCTTGGCATGCTCTTCAGGGGAGGGATCTCTAGGACACAAAATTTCCTTTGTTGGGTGAGAGCAAATTTCAAATTACAAAACCAGTCGAGGAAGTCAGCAGCATCCTTCGTTGGGTTGAGAACATTTCTCAAATTACAATACCAGTTAAGGAATTTTGTCCTAGACAACTTGTCCTTCTCAAGGACAGATCGCAGTGATAGTGATGAACTATTATTTGTTGCCATTGATTCTACAACTTAAGATATGAAAAGTTTTAAATAGCAGGAATATATCCACCATTTTATAAAACCCAGTAAAATTTATTATTGGTGGCTAAGACCCATATTTCACCAAAGTTTACCGTCGCGGAGGGCGATCACGCACCCTTTGGTTATTTATGTAGGTAACTCTTTACCAATCACATCCTATGTGACTCTTAGATCTTTATGGGACTGTATCATCATATGATACTTATTATGGCATGTTTATCCCATCTAATGCCTTGAGGTCCAAAACCGTTTTGATAACCCCATTAAGTCACACAATAAAACTTGTGAATGGCTAGGCCCAAACGACGAGGCCGGAGCCCAACCCCATATCACCAAGGCCCCATTAAACACGTGTCGCGGAGGGCGATCACCGCATTTAATGAACCAAGACTTCAATAGGCGTCGTATTGAAACTCCCATTCACCTGTGTCTCCTCGAGGTCAAGGTAGATACGTGTCGCGGAGGGCGATCACCGCTCTACGATGAACGAGATTTCAACAGCGTGTTTTATTGACGGCATTAAAACTTGAGATTTTTAAAAAGGGTTTGAATTTATAAAAGTTCCGTTTTATAGTTTAACTTTAAAACTCCTTTTAAAATTAAACGAGTCATGCCACATGTTTATTACCCCATGTATCACATACATATAAACATGTGCACGGATCTTGCATCATATGCAAAATCCCACGCTCGTATCGTATACGTGGTTGTTGCGCTTAAACGGGGTAAATAGCATGTTAAAATCGCGTCCTAAACATACATCTAGCGCTTTGTATCACATACAAACTAAATGTAAAGCAAATATATATACCATGTTTAGATATGGCCCACCTATCCTAATAATTCTCCCAAGCCAATGAGAGAATTTTTCTAAAAGGAAAAGCAAAATTACAAGAGAGTAAACCCCAGTTACATTGAGGTATAAACTGAAAAGTAAAATTACATCGGATAGAGGGAGATGACACGCAGGCCGTATACACCAAATGTTGGGAAATCCCTGGGGAAACACGCAGCGGAAGAACTGTAAATAAAAAAAAACTTGCGCCCCCAGGAAAATCCCACCCTGAGATCCACTAGCTGAATTTAAAACCAGATACGAAAAGTGTTATACCTCAGGCTTTCAATCGGATTGGTGATACTCGTGAGTCTAGAAGTCCGCTTGCACGTCCTTCCTCTACCGGTGATCCACACGAACAGTTTCCCGAACACGAGGTGCTAGCCTCCACGCCTCTTTTTCCAAAGAGACTCGGGATTGAATCTACAGCTTCTGGATTCAAGAAATCCTTCTTTGAATCCCAGGTGGATGGCGCCACAGAGAACCAAATAGCAACAAAACTCCTTTTGTTCTTTTGTTCTCTAGAACCATAGAACCCACAACTTTCAATTTCTCTCTCTAACACTTAGGAGAAAATCGACTTCTCTCTCTAGGAAGGTGGGTGGCGAAATTTCTCTCTCAACAAGGAGGGAATTCGACTTCTCTCTTTTGGTGAGCTAGGGTTTCACAATGTGCATAACATGACCAATTTTTGGGAGCTAGGCGACTTTAGGCTTATATATTTACTAAAATTGTGCTAACTTTATAAATATAAAATCATGATATTCTGATAATATCATATCTTTAAGACTTGAATATCTAATTAAAATATTACAATAATATTTTAATTCAAATTCAAATCCCTAACTCATAGAATCAAATTGAAGATCAAATCTTCCAATGGGACCCACAAGAGCTAGGCGCCTATCATGCTCCATTTATTGGGAATTTTATAAATCAAAAATAACTCCTAAAATTAGGAAGTCATAACCAACTTATTTTATCCCAAGGTTTTTGAATTAAAATATTACAATAATATCTTTAATTCAAATTTTGAATTCTGAATTTAAATTCTTTATTGAATTAAAATATTACCCCAATATCTTAATTCAAATCTAGAATCTCAAATTCAAATTCAAATTCATGACTTAAATTAATAAAACATTTTTATTAATTAAATCACCTAAATTTGAGGCGCCACCCTCTAGGTAAATATTAGGGAATTTTATAAATCAATAATCTCCTAACTTTTAGGAATTATTTAATTTATTATTTCCCAATATTTAAATTGTAAATAATTAATCTCTATTAATCATTTAACAATTATTTAAACTGCAGAAAATTTAAGACAAGACATAATGTCCCAGACATTTCCTCTGTGTCTTAAATTAGGCCACGGAGTGACCCACGAATTACCCTAATTCGTGTCCCTTAAAAGGTGTGTTCTAATCCTGCTCGTGTGTGACCCAGGAAGTTGGCAGTAGGTCATCCCTATGTCCTACAAGTCGTGAGTGGACTATAGCAAGCCATCGCGACTACCCAAAATATGTGAGTTGATCGATCGTTACCAAAACCGATTTTAACCTTCGTACCTCCTAGGCACCGACCCTATTGTTCTGCGATATCTTGGTTATGGATCAGGCACAGGAAAGTCATCCATGATCCAAACCTTTACTTTCTCGATCTCCTTGAGTAAGTCCCATATACTAGCGTGGCCACGCATTTTCCTGGACAGACTCATCGAGGGCGCCAGTAAGATATCTCCCATCTAATGGGGAACAAAATCCCAATTTTGGTCAGTCCACATTCCTCAGCAAAGCAATCAACCAGACCCGCACTTAGCCCTTATGGCTACCGTGCTACGGGCAACGTTAGACTAAGCCAAAGTCTGACAACTGCAACGCCGGAATAATGATGACCTCAGGTCTAAGGCGTCGTGACAGGCGTACAAGAGAGGCAAGCTGATGACTAAACCCATGCAGGACTCTCCGGGTCAGTCCAGCAACTCGTAACCCTTTACGTAATTGCACCATGACTCTCATTCCAGCATCAAGTGCGTGCATCTCTATGCACTGAGGTCATGCTGATCTTAGTTCATTTTCGTTCCCACGAAAACAATCGATCAGGGACAGATTTAGATTAATTATCGTATAATTAATCACGGACGTAATCATAGTAAACATGCTAATAATGTGAAAACCAGTAATTTATCTCTATAAATTAATCCATATGTTCATAACATATACAAAAGAGGATTGGCCCTAGGGCACAATTCCTATCAGACTCCTACTTGCACTAGGGTACAATCATCAATCTAGCTGTTCCTACTGATGGAGATTGTGCCCTAGGGTCAATCATCTTTTAGATATGTTGGGAACATATCAATTAATTTATGGGGATAAATTAATGGTTATCATATTATTAGCATGTTTACTATGATAACAATCCATGATTAATTATGAGATAATTAATCTAAACAGTCCCTGGTCGCTCATTCGAGTGGGAGCTTGAATTGAACCAAGACCAGCATGACCTCGGTGCATGGAGATGCACGCACAAGATGCTGGGACGAGTGTCATGGTGCAATTATGTAAGAGTTACAAGTTGCTGGACCGACCCGGAGAGTTCTGCATGGGTTCAGTCATTAGCTGGTCTCTCCTGTACAATCTGTCATGATGCCCTTAGACCTGAGGTCTTGACTATTCCGGCATTACAGTTGTCAAGCTTTGGCTTAGTCTAATGTTATCCGTAACAGGGTAGCCATAAGGGCTGAGTACCGGTTTGGTTGATTGTCGTGTTGAGGAATGTGGTTGACCAAGATGGAATTTTGTCCCTCATAGAGATGGGAGATATTTAACTGGGCCCCTCGACGAGTCTGTCCAAGGGAATGTGTGGCCACACTGGATTTTGGGACTTACTCAGGAGATCGAGAAAGTTGAGGTTTGGATTTTGGATGACATTCCCATGCCTAATCCTTACCGAAATATCGTAGGACAAAAAGGGATCTGAACATGATATTACTAAGGTTAAGTCGTTTATGGGTTAGAACGATAACTCACGTGTCTTGGGTAGTCGTGATGGCTTGCTAGAGCCGCTCCCGACTTGTAAGTAATGAGATGATTTACTGCCAACTTCACGTGGGGCCTGCTGGGTCACACACGAGCAGGAACCAGATGCCAAGCTGGAACACGAGTTAAACCTAATTCGTGGGTCACTTTTGTGACACCATTTGAGACATAACTTATTGTGGGACATAAGGTCTTGTCTTGAATTAATTATCTACAGATATATTATATTTAGATTTGTGAGACAAATTTAAATATATATATATATAATAATTGTTAAATAGATAATTGGATTAGGCTATTTACAATTATATTCCTATTTATAATATTAGGGGAATTATAAATTAGATAATGTTCCTAAGAGTTAGGAAATTATTAATTTATTAAATTCACTAATATTAGGTCTAAATAGGATGAGGTTGGCGCCTCATATATACAAGGGATTTAATTAATAAAAATGTTTTATTAATTAAAGTCATGGCTTGAAATTTGAAATTCAAATGAGATTTGATCTAGATTTCAAATGGATGAATTAAATATATTAAAGTAATATTTTAATTCATAATTTATAGGGCAAGTCGAAATTCTAGGCCCATTGGATTTAAAATATTAATGTAATATTTTAATTCAATTATCTAGAGTTTGAGACTTGGTGAGATTGACTTAAAGATATTCTGGGAATTCTTTAATTCAATATTGTTGGAAGATAACAAATTAGTTATAACTATCTAAGAGTTAGTTAGTTATTTTGATTTATTAAATTCCAACAAGAAAATAGGGGAGAATGGCGCATGGCTTGGAGAGAGATTTGGGAAGATTTGATCTTCCAAATTGATTCTCCAAGATTGCATTTTGATTCCAATTTTAATATTAAGGTAATATTTTAAATTGGAAATCAAGTCCTAAAATTGTGATATTAAGATATCATAATCTTATGGTTTGATAATTATATGATTTTAGGCTTTCCTAAAATTATAATTATCAAAGTCCCCAAACCCTATAAATAGAAGCCAAAGTCGACTTTCACTATAGAACACACAAGAATTCGATTCTTGAGTGGATGCCAATTCTAGAGAGAGAAAAATTTCGATTTTGATCTAGCCTAGAGAGAGAAATCACAAACTTGAGAATTAGATTCTTGAGAGTGAAATCACAAAGGTGAGAGCCTCATGCACATAGAGTGAAAGTCGACTAAGCCTCATTCTTCTTAGAGAGAAAATTCGATTTTCTCTTGGTGAGGAGAGAGAAGGAAAAACGCAATCTTGCTTTCCTAGAGAGAGAAAGTGGCGCACAATATTAAGAGTTAATATTGTGTGACAAGGTTGTGAGGGATCAAGAAGTGTTCTTGATCAAGGCGCCATATAGTTCTTGGACATTCAAGAAGAGTTCTTGAATTTAAAAGAACACCCGTAGATAAAGGTTCCGGATTCACTTGAGAAGTGAAGGAGGCTACCACCTAGGCATCTCCAAACTGTTCGTGTGGATTACCGGCGGAGGAAGGACGCGTCAAGTGGACTTCTTGGGAACGCCCCGTTCAACTAAAGGCGATTGAAACTCTGAGGTATACCACTTAACCAAAAGTTTTAAATTCAGCTAGCGGATCCGTTCGGGAATTCTTGGACCTGGGCGTTTAATGTTTCTTTAATTTTTATTTTTCATGCTTCCGTTGCCTTAGGCGCCCTTGAATTCCCAACACCTACTCCTAGGTACACTGATCAATGCGTCTAATCCCCATCGACGATACATGTCTCTCATGTATGACCCTTGCAAGCGGCTTTGTTAGAGGATCAGCAACATTATCCTCGCCCGCTACTTTACAAATCTTCACATCACCTCTGTCAATCATCTCCCTGACGAGGTGAAAACGTCTGTGTATATGTTTGGTCCTCTGGTGGGACCATGGCTCCTTGGCTTGCGCAATAGCTCCACTATTGTCGCAATACAGGGTAATGGGATCAGAAATGGTCGGAACCACACCAAGCTCGGAGATGAACTTTCTAATCCACACAGCCTCCTTTGCCACATCCGATGCTGCAATATACTCGGACTCCGTTGTAGAATCGGCAATCGTGCTCTGCTTGGAACTCTTCCAACTCACGCTGCCACCGTTCAGGAGAAACACATATCCTGACTGCGATTTGAAGTCGTCTTGGTCGGTTTGGAAACTGGCATCTGTGTAACCCCTTACACATAGCTCTTCATCAGTTCCACCGTAAACCAAGAACTCATCCTTAGTCCTTCTTAAGTACTTAAGGATATTCTTGACAGCGATTCAATGATCCTCACCAGGGTCTTGTTGGAATCGGCTTGTCATACTCAGGGCAAACGACACATCAGGTCGAGTACATAGCATGGCATACATGATGGATCCTATGGCCGAGGCATAGGGGATCCCACTCATGCGACCTCGCTCAACAAGTGTCCTCGGACACTGTTTCTTGCTTAGGGTCAGCCCATGATTCATCGGAATGAATCCCTTCTTGGAGTCTTGCATACTGAACCTCTTCAGTACCTCATCCAAGTACGTGCTTTGACTCAACCCAAAAAGCCTACGAGATCTATCCCTATAGATCTTGATTCCTAGAATGTAGGCGGCTTCTCCTAGGTCCTTCATTGAAAAGGATTTTCCCAACCAAGATTTTACAATCTCTAAAGTTGAGATATCATTCCCAATGAGTAGTATGTCGTCGACATACAGTACCAAGAACACAATCGTGCTCCCACTAACCTTCTTGTAAACACAAGGTTCGTCAGGGTTTTGTAGGAAGCCAAACTCTTTGACGACCTCATCAAAACGATGATTCCAACACCTGGATGCTTGCTTCAATCCATAAATGGATCTCTGAAGCTTGTACACCTTGTCTGGTGGCTCAGGACATTCAAACCCCTCGGGTTGTATCATATACACATCCTCGGGCAGTCTTCCGTTAAGGAATGCTGTTTTGACATCCATCTGCCATATCTCATAGTCGTAATATGCAGCTATGGCAATGAGGATCCTAATGGACTTGGCCATTGCAACAGGCGAAAACGTTTCGTCATAGTCTATACCATGACGTTGCATAAATCCCTTTGCAACTAGCCTCGCCTTGAAGACGGTGACGTTGCCGTCCATGTCGGTTTTCTCCTTGAAAACCCACTTGCACCCTACGGGTTTTACCCCTTCAGGTGGAGTGACCAAGGTCCAAACTTGGTTATCGTACATGGACTGCATTTCAGCCTTCATGGCTTCAACCCATTTTTCTGAGTTGGGATCTACGATGGCCTCTTGATAGGTGGTGGGTTCACCACGCTCTGTGAGCAACACATCCTTGTTTTCAGTCACGAGAAATCTATAGTATCTCTCTGGTTGGAAACGTGTTCTATCAGACCTTCGTGGTCCTTGTGTTTGCGGAGGAGCTTCCACAACCTCTTGTGGAACTTCTCCAGTTTCCGTCTCCGCCTCTGGCGTGTCTTGTGGAGCTTGAACTTCTTCAAGCTCTATCTTACTCCCACTGATTCTCTTGGAAACAAGGTCCTTCTCTAAGAAGAATTCATTCCTGACCACAAACACTTTGTTGTCAGTTGGGCTGTAGACGTAATACCCCTTCGTCTCTTTAGGGTATCCCACAAATAGACACTTGAGGGATTTGGGAGACAGTTTATCGTTAGGCTGTTGCTTAACATAAACCTCACATCCCCAAACCTTGAGGTAAGACAAATCGGGACTCTTCCCTTGCCATATCTCATATGGTGTCTTCTCAACGGCTTTAGACGGAACATGGTTAAGTGTGAACGCGGCAGCTTCTAAAGCATACCCCCAGAAGGATGGCGGAAGATCGGTCTGACTCATCATAGATCGAACCATATCCAATAAGGTTCGATTCCTCCTCTCAGACTCACCATTCCACTGTGGTGTTCCAGGAGGAGTCAGTTGTGAAACTATTCCACAACTACTAAGATGATCAGTGAATTCTTGACTCAAATATTCGCCTCCTCGATCAGATCGAAGGATCTTTATTTTCTTGTCAAGTTGGTTCTCAACTTCATTTTGAAATCTTTTGAACATTTCAAAAGACTCTGACTTGTGCTTCATTAAGTAGATATACCCATATCTACTGAAGTCGTCAGTGAACGTAATCAAGTACGAGTAACCACCTCTGGCTTGGACACTCATGGGTCCACATACATCACTATGTATGATTCCCAATAAGTCAGATGCCCTCTCACTTTGACCAGTGAAAGGCGCTTTTGTCATCTTGCCAAGTAAACAGGATTAGCAAGCATCATATGATTCAAAATCAAATGATCTTAGAAGTCCATCTCTATGGAGCTTCTCAAGGCGTCTCTCGTTTATATGGCCCAGACGACAGTGCCAAAGGTACGTAGGATTAGGTTCGCCAACCTTAGTCCTTTTAGTATCAATGTTATAGATATCATTATTATGTCTCTGTTTCAATTCTAAGATATAGTGGTTATCATGCAGATCTCCATAAGCATATAACACATTATCTTTGTAAATTGAACACCTTCCATTTCCATTCACACAAATAAAACCTTCCTTATCCAAATAAGAAAGTGATATAATGTTTGAACTCAAACATGGAACGTAATAACAATTATTCAAAGACAAAATAAGCCCAGTGGGCAAAACAAGCTCGTATGTCCCTATAGCAACAGCAGCAACCCTTGCTCCATTGCCCACACGTAGGTCCACCTCGCCTCTGCTCAGCTTTCTACTTCTTCTCAACCCCTGCACATTAGTACAAATGTGAGAACCACAAGCAGTATCCAATACCCAAGTGGTAGGAGTAGACAAGTGAACACCTATAACAAAGATACCTGAAGTAGAAGCCTCATTCTCCTTCTTCTTCAGATCTTCCGTGTACAGCTTACAATTTCTTCTCCAGTGACCCGGCTTCTGGCAGAAGAAACAAACTGCATCCTTTGAGGTCTTTGCCTTCTTGGCAGGAGGTGGGTTAGGCTTTGCTGTAGGCTTGGTCCCACCAACCTCAGCATCTCCCTTCCTCTTTCCTTTGCCCTTCCCCTTTTCCTTGTTCTGAACTAACAAGACAGTGCTAAGCGCCTTCTTAATAGATGCCTCAGCAGTCTTCAGCATCCCATGCAGTTCAGACACTGATTTCTCCATGCCATTCATATTGAAGTTTAAGACGAACTGGTCATAACTTCTGGGCAGCGAGTGCAGGATCAAATCCGTCGCTAGCTCTAGCAAAATGGGAAATCCCAGCCTAGCAAGGTGATCTATGTACCCCTGCATCTTCAAGACGTGGGCACTCACAGATCCACCCTCTGCCATCTTGCAAGAGTAGAGAGCTTTTGAAGTCTCAAACCTCTCTTGCCTTGCCTGTACTTGGAACATTTCCTTGAGATGTGTTATCATCTCATATGCCCCTTTGTTCTCCAAGTTCTTCTGAATCTCGGGAACCATGGTAACGAGCATAAGACAGACAACGTCCACAGAGTCACTCTGATGCTTCTCGTAAGCATCCTTCTGAGCTCTTGAAGCATTGGCAGCAGGCTGTTCAGGGATGGGGTTGTCTAGGACATAGAGCTTCCCCTCCTGGGTGAGAACAATTGTCACATTTTGGTACCAGTCGAGAAAGTTAGTCCCAGTCGGTTTGTCCTTCTCAAGGACAGATCGCAGTGATAGTGAGGGAACGTTTGTTGCCATTTGATTCTACAATTCAGATATGCAAAGTTTAATTAGCAGGAAAATAAAATATATCCACCATTTTATAAAACCCAGTAAAATTTATTATTAGTGGCTAAGACCCATATTTCACCAAAGTCTACCGTCGCTGAGGGCGATCATGCATCCTTTGGCTATTTAGGTAGGTAACTCTTTACCAATCACATCTCTATGTGACTCTTAGATCTTTATGGGACTATATCATCATATGATACGGCATGTTTATCCCATCTAATGCCTTGAGGCCCAAAACCGTTTTTATAGCCCCATTAAGTCACACAATAAAACTCGTGAATGGCAAGGCCCAAACGACGAGGCCGATGCCTAGCCCCATATCATCAACGGCGTCACTTAAACACGTGTCGTTGAGGGCGATCACCGCATTTAATGACCCAAGATTTCAATGGGCGTCGAACTGAAAACCCCCATTCACCTGTGTCTCCTCGAGGTCGTCGATCACCGCTCCACGATGAACAAGATTTCAACAGGGTGTTTTATTGATGGCATTAAAAACTTAAGATTTTCTAAAAGGGTTTGATTTTTGAAAAAGTTCCGTTTTTAAATATAGTTTAATTTCAAAACTCCTTTTAAAATTAAACGAGTAATGCCACATGTTTATTCCCCAAGTGTATCACATACACATAAATATGTGCACGGATTATGCATCATATGCAAAATCCCATGCTCGTATCGTATAAGAATATGTAGCGCCAAAAGCGGGGTAAATAGCATGTTAAAATCGCGTCCTAAACATACATCTACGCTTTGTATCACATACAAACTAAATGTAAAACTGACATACATTGTGTTTAGATATGGCTCACCTATCCTAATAATTCTCCCAAGCCAATGAGAGAATTTTTCTAAAAGAAAAACGTAAAATTACAAGAGAGTAAACCCCAGTTACATTGAGGTATAAACTGAAAAGTAAATTTACATCGAATAGAGGGAGACGACACGCAGGCCGTATACACCATAAACCTAGAGTCATATCCAACACCACACAATTACATATATGAACACTTCATACAATCATGTCAAACACAATATATATCCAACACACATCAAAAACGATTTTTGTAGGTGTTAATTAGGGTGTGCAATTTTAACATGCCTTTTCTTGAAATTAGGCCCATTATCAATAATTATAAAACTCAGGAATCATATTCCAAAATTTTAATTATTGACCCAAAAATTTTAAAATTCATAATTTTATCAAATTTTCAGTCACCCACATAATATTATGATTAAAACACTTTTAACCATAATTATATGGGAATTTCGACTTTGGCCTATATTTACAAGAAAAATTCCAAATCAATCATATTGACTTCTTTATGTATCACATGCATAAATTTGCACCTTTTCTTATAGATTCAATTTTAAGAAAATATTCGGTGGATTTTTGTAAAACCAAAGAGTGATTGAAATAGGTAAAACACCCCAAGCATACATCATAAGCACACGAAAATGATTTTAAATCCAGGACTAGCGTGGCTTTGATACCACTGTTGGGAAATCCCCGAGGAAACACGCAGCGGAAGAACTGTAAATAAAAAAAAAAAAACTTGCGCCCCCAGGAAAATCCCACCCTGAGATCCGCTAGCTGAATTTAAAACCAGATACGAAAAGTGTTATACCTCAGGCTTTCAATCGGATTGGTGATACTCGTGAGTCTAGAAGTCCGCTTGCACGTCCTTCCTCTACCGGTGATCCACACGAACAGTTTCCCGAACACGAGGTGCTAGCCTCCACGCCTCTTTCTCCAAAGAGACTCGGGATTGAATCTACAGCTTCTGGATTGAAGAACTCCTTCTTTGAATCCCAGGTGGATGGCGCCACAGAGAACCAAACAGCAACAAAACTCCTTTTGTTCTTTTGTTCTCTAGAACCCTAGAACCCACAACTTTCAATTTCTTTCTCTAACACTTAGGAGAAAATCGACTTCTCTCTCTAGGAAGGTGGGTGGCGAAATTTCTCTCTCAACAAGGAGGGAATTCGACTTCTCTCTTTTGGTGAGCTAGGGTTTCACAATGTGCATAACATGACCAATTATTGGGAGCTAGGCGACTTTAGGCTTATATATTTACTAAAATTGTGCTAATTTTATAAATATAAAATCATGATATTCTGATAATATCATATCTTTAAGACTTGAATATCTAATTAAAATATTACAATAATATTTTAATTCAAATTCAAATCCCTAACTCATAAAATCAAATTGAAGATCAAATCTTCCAATGGGACCCACATGAGCTAGGCGCCTATCATGCTCCATTTATTGGGAATTTTATAAATAAAAAATAACTCCTAAAATTAGGAAGTCATAACCAACTTATTTTATCCCAAGGTTTTTGAATTAAAATATTACAATAATATCTTTAATACAAATTTTGAATTCTGAATTTAAATTCTTTATTGAATTAAAATATTACCCCAATATCTTAATTCAAATCTTGAATCTCAAATTCAAATTCAAACTCATGACTTAAATTAATAAAACATTTTTATTAATTAAATCATCTAAAAAGAGGCGCCACCCTCTATGCCAATATTAGGGAATTTTATAAATCAATAATCTCCTAACTTTTAGGAATTATTTGATTTATTATTCCTAATATTTAAATTGTAAATAATTAATCTCTATTAATCATTTAACAATTATTTAAACTGTAGAAAATTTAAGACAAGACATAATGTCCCAGACATTTCCTCTGTGTCTTAAATTAGGCCACGGAGTGACCCACGAATTACCCTAATTCGTGTCCCTTAAAAGGTGTGTTCTAATCCTGCTCGTGTGTGACCCAGCAGGCCCCCCGTGAAGTTGGCAGTAGGTCATCCCTATGTCCTACAAGTCGTGAGCGGACTCTAGCAAGCCATCGCGACTACCCAAAACATGTGAGTTGATCGATCGTTACCAAAACCGATTTTAACCTTTGTACCTCCTAGGCACCGACCCTATTGTTTTGCGATATCTTGGTTATGGATCAGGCACAGGAAAGTCATCCATGATCCAAACCTTTACTTTCTCGATCTCCTTGAGTAAGTCCCATATACTAGCGTGGCCACGCATTTTCCTGGACAGACTCATCGAGGGCGCCAGTAAGATATCTCCCATCTAATGGGGAACAAAATCCCAATTTTGGTCAGTCCACATTCCTCAGCAAAGCAAACAACCAGACCCGCACTTAGCCCTTATGGCTACCCTGCTACGGGCAACGCTTGACTAAGCCAAAGTCTGACAACTGCAACGCCGGAATAATGATGACCTCAGGTCTAAGGCGTCATGACAGGCGTACAGGAGAGGCAAGCTGATGACTAAACCCATGCAGGACTCTCCGGGTCAGTCCAGCAACTCGTAACCCTTTACGTAATTGCACCATGACTCTCATTCCAACATCTAGTGCGTGCATCTCTATGCACTGAGGTCATGCTGATCTTAGTTCATTTTCTTTCCCACGAAAACAATCGATCAGGGACAGATTTAGATGAATTATCGTATAATTAATCACGGACGTAATCACAGTAAACATGCTAATAATGTGAAAACCATTAATTTATCTCTATAAATTAATCCATATGTTCATAACATATACAAAAGAGGATTGGCCCTAGGGCACAATTCCTATCACCAAAAACCTAGAGCCATATCCAACACCACACAATTACATATACGAACAATTCATACAATTATGTCAAACACGGTATATTTGCAACACATATCAAAAACGATTTTTGTAGGTGTTCGAATTAAGGTTGTGCAATTTTAACATGCCCTTTTCTTGAAATTAGGCCCATTATCAATAATTATAAAATTCAGGAATCATATTCAAGAATTTTAATTATTGACCCAAAAATTTTAAAATTCATAATTTTATTAAATTTTCAGTCAGCCACATAATATTATGATTAAAACACTTTTAACCATAATTATATGGGAATTTCGACTTTAGCCTAAACTTTCAAGAAAACTTTCCAAATCAATCCTATTGATTTCTTTATGTATCATATGCATAAATTTGCACCTTTTCTTGTAGATTCAATTTTAAGAAAAATATTCGGTGGATTTTTTTCGTAAAACCAAAAACATGAATGAAATAGGTAAAACACGCCAAGCATACATCACATGTACACAAAATATGATCTTAAATCCTGGACTAGCGTGGCTCGGAAACCACTGTTGGGAAATCCCGGGGAAAACATGCAGCGGAAGCAAAAGTATAAAAAAAAAAAATTGCGCTGCCCAAAGATTTCCAACCCTGAGATCCGCTAGTTGAATTTAAAACCAGATACAAAAGGTGTTATACCTCAAGCTTTCAGTCGGATGGTTAAACTAGGCGAGTCTGAGAAGTCCGTTTGCAACGTCCTTCCTCCATCGGTGATCCACACGAACAGTTTCCCGAACACAAGGTGGTAGCCTTCTGTTTCTTTCTCCAAAGAAACTAGGGATCGAATCTACAGTTGTTGAACTCAAGAACTCCTTCTTTGAATTCAAGCTAGGTGGCGCAACAATGGAGAAGACAGCAACAAAACTCCTTTTGTTCTTCTTCTCTCAAGAACCCTAGAATCCCACAATTAGAATTTCTCTCTAACTCCTTAGAAGAATTCGACTTCTCTCTCTAGGAAGGTGGGTGGCGAATTTTCTCTCTCTACAAGGATGAAAATCGACTTTCCAAATGAATTAGGGTTTCTCACAAGCATGCATGGGCTAGGCGACTTTAGGCTTATATAATTACCAAAATTATGGTAATTTTATAAATATAAAATCATGACATTACAATAATATCATATTTTAAGACTTGAATATCTAATTAAAATATTACCATAATATTGTAATTCAAATTCAAATTGCTATCTTGGAGAATCAAATGGAAGATCAAATCTTCCCTTGGGTCCCACTAGATAGGCGCCTTATGCCTTCATATTTAAAGGAATTTTATAAATCAAAAAAGACTCCTAACTTTTAGGAAGTCATAACCAATTTAATTTATCCCAATGTTTTTGAATTAAAATATTACCATAATATCTTTAATTCAAATTTTGAATCCTGAATTTAAATTCTTTATTGAATTAAAATATTACCCCAATATCTTAATTCAAATCTTGAATTTCAAATTCAAATTCAAACTCATGATTTAAATTAATAAAACATTTCTATTAACTAAAATCACCAATAAGAGGCGTCACCCTCTATATTAATATTGGGGAATTTTATAAATCAATAATCTCCTAACTTTTAGGAACCTTATCTGATTTATTTTTCCCTAATATTTTAATTGTAAATAATTAATCCCTATTAATCATTTAACAATTATTTAAACTGTAGAAAATTTAAGACAAGACATAATGTCCCAGACATTTCCTCTGTGTCTTAAATTAGGCCACCGGAGTGACCCACGAATTACCTTAATTCGTGTCCCTTATAAAAGGTGTTCTAATCCTGCTCGTGTGTGACCCAGCAGGCCCCACGTGAAGTTGGCAGCAGGTCATCCCCATGACCTACAAGTCGTGAGCGGACTCTAGCAAGCCATCACGATTACCCAAAACACGTGAGTTATCGTTTTTACCAAAACCGATTTAACCTTAGTACCACCTTGTCATAGACCCTATTGTCACACGATATCTTGGTTCTGGATAAGGCACAGGAAAGTCATCCTTAATCCAACCATAACTTTCTCGATCTCCTGAGTAAGTCCCATTTACCAGCGTGGCCACGCATTTCCTTGGACAGACTCATCGAGGGCGCCAGTTAGATATCTCTCATTTAATGAGGGACAAAATCCCATTTTGGCCAATCCTCATTCCTCAGCACGGAAATCAATCAGACCCGTACCTAGCCCTTATGGCTACCCTGCTACGAGCAACATAAGACTAGGCCAAAGTCTGACAACTGCAACGCTGGAATAATGATGACCTCAGGTCTAAGGCGTCGAGACAGGCGTATAGGAGAGGCAAGATGATGACTAAACCCATGCAGGACTCTCCGGGTCAGTTCAGCAACTCGTAACCCCTTACGTAATTGCACCATGACTCTCGTACCAGCATCTAGTGCATGCATCTCTATGCATCGAGGTCATGCTGGTCTTAGTTCATTTCAAGTTCCCACTTGAATGAGCGACAAGGGACAGTTTAGATTAATTATCTCATAATTAATCACGGACTGTTATCATAGTAAACATGCTAATAATATGATAACAATTAATTTATCTCCATAAATTAATTAATATGTTCACAACATATTTATAAAATGATTAACCCTAGGGCACAATCTCCAACAGCTTCCACAACGTCTTGTGGAACTTCTCCAGTTTCCGTCTGCGCCTCTGATGCATCTTGTGGAACTTGAACTTCTTCAAGTTCTATCTTACTCCCACTGTTTCTTTTGGAAACCAGATCCTTCTCTAAGATGAACCCACTCATGACTACAAACACTTTGTTGTCAGTTGGGCAGTAGACATAATACCCTTTTGTTTCATTAGGGTATCCCACAAACAGACACTTGAGGGATTTGGGAGACAGTTTATCGTTATCCTGTTGCTTAAACCTCACATCCCCAAACCTTGAGGTTAGACAAATTGGGACTCTTCCCTTTCCATATCTCATATGGTGTCTTTCAATTGCCTTGGACGAAACACGGTTAAGTGTGAACGCGGCAGCTTCTAAAGCATATCCCCAAAAGGATGGTGGAAGATCGGTCTGACTCATCATAGATCGAACCATATCCAATAGAGTTTGATTCCTCCTCTCAGACACGCCATTCCACTGTGGTGTTCCAGGAGGAGTTAGTTGTGAGACTATCCCACAACTACTAAGATGACCAGTGAATTCTTGACTCAAATATTCGCCTCCTCGATCAAATCGAAGGATCTTGATTTTCTTGTCAAGTTGGTTCTCAACTTCATTTTGAAATCTTTTGAACATTTCAAAAGACTCTGACTTGTGCTTCATTAGGTAGATATACCCATATCTACAGAAGTCGTCAGTAAACGTAATGAAATCAGAGTAACCTCCTCTGGCATGGATACTCATGGGTCCACATACATCACTATGTATGATCCCCAATAAGTCAGATGCCCTCTCACTGTGACCAGTGAAGGGCGCATTTGTCATCTTGCCAAGTAAACAGGATTCACAAGCATCATATGATTCAAAATCAAATGAGCTTAGAAGTCCATCTCTATGGAGCTTCTCTAGGCGTCTCTCGTTTATATGGCCTAAACGACAATGCCAAAGGGATGTAGGATTAGATTCACCAATCTTGATCCTTTTCGTATCGATGTTATAGATATCGTTATTACGTCTTTGTTCCAATTTTAAGATATAGTGGTTATCATGCAGATCTCCATAAGCATATAACACGTCATTCTTATAAATTGAACATTTTCCATTCCCATTCACACAAACAAATCCTTCCTTATCCAAATAAGAAAGTGATATAATGTTAGAACTTAAACATGGAACATAATAACAATTGTTCGACAGAATAAGCCCAGTGGGCAAAACAAGCTCGTATGTTCCTACAGCAACAGCAGCAACCCTTGTTCCATTCCCCACACGTAGGTCCACCTCGCCTCTGCTCAGCTTTCTACTTCTTCTCAACCCCTGCACATTAGTACATATGTGAGAACCACAAGCAGTATCTGTTGGAGATTGTGCCCTAGGACCAATCATTTTATAGATATG
>QANZ01000101.1:14402-40424 GCA_003254925.1 Chamaecrista fasciculata | reverse complement strand
CTTTTAAGCTTTTGATTTTGTGCAAATAATTCTTTTTATTAATATTTTCATCAAAAAAATAAATTTCTTTTTAACTTTATGATTGTTATTGTATTTTATATTAATCAAATATAAATTAACTTTGTTTTGCCAAGTTAAATGTTATAATCAATAGCAGCAAAAAATTAATAAAAATGATAATAGGCCCAATAATTAGGAGGCCCAAATGACAGAGCATGCCCTTGATCCAACAGGCTACAAGCCCACCAGATGGATCACATAGGCATAAACGCCCTGTATCTCGCCATCAGATGTGGACGCCCACAATCACGAAGGGTGTGGGCGCCCACGCACCAACAAATAAGGAAACATTTCCTGAATCAATCAAGAGTCAATTAAGGATCGATCAAGATCCGCTGTCAATCAAGGCAAGTCACTCAGAGATCCTTTCTCTTGATAACGCCTTAGCCATTAAGGCACCTTTCACAGAAAAGGAAATTACGTGGGAGCCAAGGATCACAATCAGATCAGCCAGGATCACAATCAAGCATCTAGGCATTTATGGCAAGATCACGCTAGATCACCCTCAACCAGTATAAAAGGTTAACCCTTCACACTGGAAAAAGGTACGCTCTCTACTCATCTACTCAGTCAAATGAGATTATCGAGCTCATAATCCTTACTAACTTAAGCATCGGAGGTGAATCGCAGGGGCACCCTGTGTGTTCATTGTCTTGCAGATAACCTTGAACCCAGAGTTGCCTCATCTAAACCAGGTAATGACCCCCGGCCAGAACCTAGTTCATCAAAAAAAATTTTAAAATGTTTTTTTTTTCAACAAAATATATTATTTGCACACGATCAAAAGATTGCGAATCCTGAGATTTTTTATACATTGGCCAAACAATAAAAAAGTTTTGTGCATTTTAGCCCTTCATTTTTGTTCACTTCTCAACTTGTTTTCCTCCACATAGCTTATGATCTGCCCCACCCTTCAAATCCTGCAAATCCTTTTGTAAGTGGATAAGGACCAAAGTGGGGTGACCTTAAATCCCTTACTTTTGTGTACAAATGATCTTCCCACATCGGTGCAAGTCATCACTAAATCAATACACATACATTTTTGTTATTGTTTCTTGGTTTGGTTGTTGTACTTTTCTGATGTAGACAGACTTTAGTGGGTCATGCATTGGACATAGTTTTGTGTATGGACATTAGAGGATATGTTGTCTCCTACACTATGCTTGCTAGCTGTTGTAACAAAACCCTTATGAGATACTCTCTCTTGTACTCCATACTTGATATAATTTCAATTTGGACCCACTATTTTTTTTATTAAATCATGTATTTCCTCAACTTATTCGTGTAATAATTTAGGGAAAGATTAATTTCGTTCGGAGCCTAAATTGCACATTTCAATCTTGTAAGGACTGAGTTGTCAGCTTGATGATCTTTCAGAGACAAAATTGAAAAAATGCATATGCATTGTCATCTTATTAACTAATAATAAATCATACAAATTTTACTTAATATTATCCGATTATTATGTTAGTCTTATTTGATAATACGCACCCAAATGAAAAGAAAAATAACATAATTAAAATCAGTTTTTACAAGTTTGATTATTCTAAGAAGCATTTTGAACGCTCAAATATATTAGTATGAGGAAACTAGCAACCCGGTCCCTGAATTTTGGACGTTCTGACTGATAGGTCCCTGAATTTTGCGAAGTGTACAAGCCGGTTACCGAATTTTCAAAATGTCATACTAATATGTCCCTCCGTCATATTGTCGTTACAAAAAAGCTTATGTCTATATAACAGGCGCTGATGTGTCCAGTATGTGCTGACGTGTCCCGTTATATCCACGTCAGCACCCGTTATCTTAAAAAAAATAATCTACCACGTAAATAAAATAGAGACACCTCAGCATTTCGTAATTGCACTTTTAGGTCCCTGGCCAAAACATATGTTTTGGCCAGTTGTACTAATAGGTCCCTCAGCTATTGAACCCTAACCAAAAAACACACACACCCCAACCAACTGAACCCTAGCCACTGACCCACACACCCAAACCCCCTAAAACAAAACACCCAAACCTCACCAAACTCAAACCCTAACACCCAAACCCTCTATTATTCTCAATTCACCCTCTTTTTCATCATCTTCATTCATTTTAGTCCCAAATCCTTAAAATAAAATTGTAAAGTATCCCAAAACTCTTCCAAACATTCCAATTTAGTCCTATTAAAAACCCCAAACCCTAAACTCCTAAACTCCAAACCCTAAACCCCAAACCCTAAACCTCAAACTCCAAACCCTAAAACTCTAAACCCTAAACCCCAAAACCCTAAAACGCATGTTTTGGTCCTTAGCAATTTGGTCCCTAAAATTCATTATCATCATCATCATCATCTTTTTTCATCTTCTTTCCAGAAATTAAAAATATTTTTTTTAAAAAAATTAATTCAAAACCCAAACACCCAACCCAAACCCAAACCCATCCTCATCTTCTTCATCTTCCACTAAACTTTAGAGATGATTTTCTCGATGATCTTCCACTAAACCCATCTTCATCGTCTTCATCTTCTTCATCTTCCACTAAACTCAATCACCATCCTCTGTCTCAGCCCCTGAAACTCCATCATCATTTCCTTCAGTTTCCGGCAAAGGCCGTTCGTGACGGCGATTCGTGTTTTGTAAATTGATTTTCGGATGATTTTCAGTTGAGGCGAAGAAGACAAGGAGCGATTTCACATATCTGATGAAGATGAAAATGATTTTTGGATGAGTTTGATTTCATTTTTGGAAACGCAGAAAACGCTAAACGATTCGAATGAGTTTGATTTCCATTTTCGTTCCGATTTCGCTGTGATTTCGTTCTGATTCGAATGAGTTTGATTTCCATTTCGCTTTCGCTAAACGCAGAAATCTTTGCTGTGATTTTGATCCGATTTCAGTCAAAATTCTTCGTTGTGATTTCGTTTTCGTTTTGGCTGTGATTTCGATTTTGGATTTTAAGCCTTCGATTTTGGAAGAGGAAGAGGAAAGGACAACGGAGGAAGAGAGAGAGAGAGAGAGTGAGGATGAGGATGAAGATGATGATCTTCAATTTTGGGATTTGGGGTTTTAGGGGTTAGGGTTTTTAATATTTTTAAGGACTAAATTGGAATGTTTGAAAGAGTTTTGGGACACTTTACAATTTTATTTTGAGGATTTGAGACTAAAATGAATAAAGATGATGAAAAAGAGGGTGAATTGAGAATAATGGATTAAAAATGAGTCAGGGTCCCAATTGTTCAACTCAGACTTTTTTTAGGGTTTGGGGTTTTAGGGTGGGGTGTGGGGATTTAGGGTTTTAGGGTTTGGGGTTTAGGATTTAGAGTTTTAGGGTTTGGGGTTTTAATGTTTAGGGTTTAGGGTTTTAAATATTTTTAAGGACTAAATTGGAATGTTTGGAAGAGTTTTGGGACATTTTACAATTTTATTTTGAGGATTTGGGACTAAAATGAATGAAGATGATGAAAAAGAGGGAGAACTGAGAATAATGGAATAAAAATGGGTCAGAGATCTATAAGTGCAATGGTGAAATTCTGATGTGTCGCTATTTTATGACATGACAGTTTTTTTTATTTTTTTGAAGATAACGGGTGCTGACGTGGACATAACAGGACACATTAGCACATTACGGGACACATCAGCGTTCGTTATGTACACGTCAGCTTTTTTGTAACAACAATATGATGAAGGGACCTATTAGTATGGCATTTTGAAAATTTGTGGATCAGCTTGTACACTTCGCAAAATTCAAGGACCTATTAGTGAGAGCGTCTAAAATTCAGGGACCAGTTTGCTAGTTTTCTCATATTAATATTGATCTATATACATATATATGTGTGTGTGTTAGAATACTTATTCAAAGAAAGAGAATGAATCTACTAAATATAATTAGAATTTTTTTTATATATAAACAAGAATAATATATTAGATAAAAGCCAAACAACACTTACAATTGTTAAGAAATTTCAAAACTGAAACAACAGAAGAAGTATTAAAAGTAAACCTTGTTGAACAATTGGGCGACCACGCATAAATAAGTCCTATACGAAAGGTATCTTGAGGACGAACTAATCTTATAAGAAATAAATCCTGATGATGAAAATCATCACAAAATGTGTTGTCAACAAGCTGTTTACCATCATACTCACTATTGATCAGGAAAGAAATCACTATGCCAACTGTAGATGTCATCAACTTCCATCCATACTTGGTAATAGAGTCCGAAAACATGACCAAAAGATGAGAGGCATCACTTCAAACCAAAGATGCCGCAAACTTTGCCAATGATTCAAAACTAGAAAAACATAATCAGATCTGATAAGAAAACCATAAGGGGACTGAGATATGAGTTTATTGAAGAAAAAAGAGAAGCGAGAAACATGACTCGAAGCCAAAGAGAAGCACGACCCAACAGGTGGTAGAACCACAACTCGGAGGCGATAGAGAGAAGATAAGCGTTTGGAATTGTGGAAGGAGAGGGCGCTACCGCTGCAAAATAATGGCTGCCCAAAATAAAAGTAGTGGAAGCGGCTAGGTTTTAAGAGAGTTTGAGAGGCGGCTAAAATTTACTTAGTAAAATGTTCCTTACAATTAGAATCTTTTTTAATCACCCTTGAGAAGTTAGAACTCAAGTTAGGATTTAATGAAAATTGAAAAAGGTCTTCAAAAATTAATTAAAAATAATTAAAACTAATACATAAAATTTTATTTTTTAAAATTCTTTATAATATTTAATAAGTGCTTTAAAAACAATGATTGAAAAAAATTATATAATTAAAGCAGACAAAGTAGAACTCCATTGAAATAAAATGGGGCACATAGTTGTAATGGATAATGAATTATTATATAATGACAAATTTGGACCTTTATCAATAAGTATTTTCATAAAATCAATGGTAGGTGACTCATACAAGATAAAATCTCTTTTAGTTTAATACGTTTTTCCTTATACAAAATAGGCCAAAGTCTTATATTGGTCACTCATATTTTTTCAAATTTTTATTTTGACCTTCAAGTTTTTGTCGTTTTGTTTTGGTCCCTCATGTTTGTTTAAGGTTTCATTTTGGTCCCTCAAGTTTTTCATTCCATTTTGGTCCCTCATGTTTTCTCAAAGTTTTGTTTTGGTCCCTAAAGTTTCCAAAAAAAAGTCTACGGTTAGTCCCTGACTCTTTTCCATCCACTTTTTCCGTTTATAAAAAGGAAAAAAATTAACCTTCATCTCCCAATAATTTAGCTCTTTTGCATTAAGGCCCTTCCCTTTTGTAAAAGAGTAAAATTGTTGGGAGATGAAAGTTAGTTCTTTTCTTTTTTTTTTAATAGAAAAAGTGGATGGAAAAGAGTCAGGGACTAACGGTTGAACTTTTTAGAAACTTGATGGACCAAAAAATAATGAAAAGAACTTGAGGGACCAAACCGGAATGAAAAAAACTTGAGGGACTAAAATGGAACTTCGAGAAAACATGAGGGACCAAAATAGGACTTTGGCCTACAATATATGAAGTTTTCAAGTGTTTTAATTAAGGCCAAAGACAATTTTGGTTCTTTAATCCAGCCCTTTATCTTCTTTTGTAGCAATTTTGGTTCTTCAAGTTTTTAAAGTTTTATTCCTTGGTCCAAAAGACTGAATGTAATCATATCTCTCTCATTTCAAATTTAAATATGATGAGTCCCGAGATACATGTCTTTTGACGAGTTCTTTTTTTGTCCAGTTGATATCGTCTGCAACCAAGGTGAAATTGGATTACAAAAGTGGGACACTCGTTTCATAATCAAACAGTCAAAGTTGGTCATATCTCTCTAGTTTCAAGTCTGATTGCGATGAGCTTTAGATTTCTCTTTGATGAATCCTTTTTCTATCTAGTTAAGATTATCAACAAATGATGAGGTCAAATCAGACTCGAAAGTGATTTTGAAACAAAAAAAGTAAGAAATTATGGAAAACCAGTTTCTTGTGCAATTTGATCTCATTTACTGATGGTCCTAACAGAATAGAAAAATGATTAATTAAGAATAACTCGTTGCTTTGAACCCATCACAAGTCTAATTTGACATTGTTTGTTGACAATCTTAACTAGACAAAGAAAGAACATGTCAAAAGCAACATATAGTTTATGACTCGTCGCATTCAAACTTGAGACGAGAGAGATATGACCATATTTACTTATTACAACCAACGAGTGAAATTTTTGAAAAACTTGAGGGCTAAAATTGAAAAAATAAATAAAGGGTTGGATTGTAACCTACTCCAAAGATAAGAGACGAATATTACACTTTAGGCTTTAATTAATGATAGTGTTATTCCACCTAATTGACAATTATATTAGTGATTAAATTTGCAAGTTTAAAATTTTAAAATTATTCCAATTTGATGTTCATAAATTATCTACGAATCACTGTTAAAGAGAGAAAAACAAATAGTGCAGTACCATCTTCCACTTCCCACCAGTAAATTATATAATTCCAAGAAAAAAAACAGCTTTGTATATGTTGATTATCAATTAAGACAACACATTTAAATAATATCAACAAGCAAAATATGATATGATTATTTAGTTAACCATATATGTTAGTAATAACTACACCGATTATCACCTGCATCAGAAACACCTCCACCTTCAGTCCAATCAAATAATGTATTAAAATAATTCATAAATTTGACACTGATCTTCTTAAAAGTGCATTTTAGACAATGAAATGTTGCCTGAATTATTGTTTGAAAGAAGATATTATTTTTGTTTTCTTATACATAGTTTCAAGTTGGATTTTAATTTTCTGTATTATTTTGAATGTACCCTTGATGGTAATATTAAGAAAAAAAAACTAATAAACCTGATAAATATAAATAACCTAATAATTACGTATATTATAGTTCACCTTACTAATTGCATATATAGTCTCTATGTTTTATTTATTTTTTTTATTTGGTCAATTTAGTTTATTTTTTGATAATTAAATAATAATTCTTCATTCCATGATCTATCTCTTGAAGTTGAAACCAAAATATTAAAGCCAGTATATTCATGGAAATTCAACATTCAATCCCCACTCAAAACTCCTTTTTAATAATAAAATGATAAAAGATAACGGAAATACATTATTTTGCAATATTTAAATTCATAAGTAATATAGTGTACAACACAAGTATACAGCACATAATCCCATACATACAAAAATGTATCATCACCTTTCAATGGTTATCCATATATAGTTGGCCTTCATTTTCTTGAGGAAATTCTATAGGATCTATCATCAGATTTGAGTTGGTCCACATATTACAAATATATATCCTTTACTATAAGATTATTTTAAATATATAATACCTTGTGTTGGATTTTAGAGTCCCGAAACCTGGACCCAGAATCGAAATGTAAAATACAAAATACAAAGTAATAATAAACAAAAGAAGTGAAGAAAAAAGTGTTGTTAATTCGAAAAAAAATAAACAAAAAGAAGTAATAATTTTAGAGTCTCCTTATTTCTTTTCACGAAATCTTGTCAATGAATCAACTCATAATTATATTTGAGTCCATTATATCAGGATGTTATTTTTACTATATTTTAAAATAATAAGAAATTTTTTTAAAAATGATCTCTTATTATCCTTTATTTTTTGTATACTTTTTAATTTTTATATGTCTTATATATTTTACTGTTATATAGTTACAAGAAACGGCATCTAAAATACCCTAATTAAAACAATTGTATATATACACACACATAGATAAATATATATTTTGCACTATCTACTAAGCTAAGGTTGTGTTTGGGATATAAGTATGTAATGAAATGATAATTTTATGTAATGAAATGATAATGAGAAAATTATGTAATCAAATTGGAATGTAAAATGGTGTTTGGATTGTTTGAGATGTAATGAAAAAAATAGGGTGTGAAATTACGTAAAAGGGTATGTAATGATTGTGGTTGGTTGAAATAATTATATGGGGTTTTGAAAATTGTATAGGGGTTGAATTGGTAATTGATAATGAAATAAAATGGAGATAATGAAATGATATTTTGACTTTTGGTTATGGTTGTTATGAAATGAAATGGTAATGAAATTGTCTTGGAATATGTGCTAAAGGTGAATATTTGTAATGAAGGTTTGAGTTGCTTTTTGTAATGAAATAAAAGGACCAAAATGTAAATAACATGAAAATTTTAAAAATATTCTATTTGGTCCACGATTTTATATCGATTCAACGAATTGGTACTTACTAAGTGAAATGTATGTCTCGGCCCGTAAAAGATAGCATTCATCAACGGTTTGGTCTCTTTCTCGAATTTAATGACCAAAAAATAAATTCAATGACTAAAATTGAATAATCTTTACAAATTCATGGACCAAATAATTAATCTTCAACTAACAATATATTATATTATGCAAAATCCGATAAATAATTTCAACAGTATATTATCCATATATATATTGGAGGAGAGACCAACATGTATATTTTTTTTGTATGAATTATACATTTTTTCTCATTACTGGTTTTGAATATTGTACACTACAAAAATATTATCCATACATATACTGAAAGATGGACCAAAATGTAAATTTTTGGGGATTGAATTATATATATTTTTTATTACTTTTTTAAAAAAAAAATTTTATATTTTTACATCACAAAAAATATTACTCATATATATACCGGAAGAAGGACCAAAATGTATATTTTTGGA
Source organism: Chamaecrista fasciculata (assembly GCA_003254925.1). NCBI lineage: Eukaryota > Viridiplantae > Streptophyta > Magnoliopsida > Fabales > Fabaceae > Chamaecrista > Chamaecrista fasciculata. The sequence continues at coordinate 31,704 of QANZ01000101.1, read as the reverse complement.
GTCTGAATTATAAATTTTATATCATAGACCAAAATGTGAATAACATAGGCGAAATTATTTTATTTTAAATTTTGATAGTAAAAAATATTACTAATATAATTTAAAAAATAAAAGAAGAATTACCAATATATCAAAAAAGAAATATTTTGATGATTCGCATATTGACTTGTTGAGTTGGTATAATTCCAAAAACTAAAATTTATTTTAAATAAATTAATATAAATTATATATAATATAATATAATATATTTGTAAAATAAAAAATATTTATATATTTTTATATTATATATATACACTTGAGAGTATGGCATATATATATATATAATATTATCATGATATTAATAATACGTATATATATTATAATTATATATATATATATATATATCTGTGTGTGTATGAGAGAGATAGAAGAGAGGGAGGGGTGTGGGTAAGAAAAGGAGAAAAAATAGTAAGAAATAATGAATGGAGAGAGAAAGTTGTAAGTGTAATAAGTGAGGGTATTAAAATTATCATTTTGTCAAATAATTTTTTTATATTTGTATTATAGGTAATTATAGGTATTTGAGTAGGGGTATGTTAGTAATTGTGTATGAAAAATGTAATGAAATAATGTTGTATTGAAATGATATTTTTGTAATGAGTTTGTAATTGGTAAACAAATAGATGTGTTGCACTGTAGCAAGTTATGTATTGAAAATGGAGATAATGAGTTTGTAATGATATTATAATTAAAAAACAAACAGGCCCTAAGTTTGATTTGTAAGAAACTCAGAATCATAAATACATTTATATGACTCCTATTACAAAGAAATCAAGAAACATAGAACAAACCCAAATATCATGATTATTCTAATGTTTCAGCACAGCGAAAGAGACAAGATATAAATACCTTCAGCCATAGTCAAAGCTTTCTCTGATCACAAATGGAGAGAGCAAAAGAACACTACAAAACCAATAGAGTCAGCGTTAAACCAGAAGAGAGAATTCTTACGGTAGAGAGTTTTCTCATTAAGAGCGTGGTATTCTCATTATAGGAATTAGGTTGATAACCACTATTTGACCAGGAACCCTCTTGCCTGATTTAGTAGGATTATTTCCTTCCATCAAGGAGATATTCCCTACTCAATAAAATCAGAATTGATTTCCAATCAATCACCACTTAATATTTTGAGTAACTAACAAATATAGGCCCAAAGGGATTTTAATGAGGACCATATATAGAAAATAATTAATACATAATATTATAATTAATAATAAATAATTAATTATTCCTACATTCTCCCACTTGGTCCGAATTTAGTCTACTCAAAACAAAAACTTTAATCAGAATACATTGTTACGATCATGGCGGTAAGTCTTCTAAAAGTGAATATTACCTTCCATGCATCACTGAACAACTTCTTCTGTATCTTAATAGTGGCGTATATCTTTATGAATAAACCATCAATGTTTATTCGGGTTCAATCTTAATGTTTGTTTGTCTCACAAGAATGTATACAACTAAAAGAGACAACAAACCAAAAATATAACATCATCACTTAAAACATACCTCAACTAAATCACAATGATTTTAGTCCCAAACGAGGTATAAGATCCTTGAATTCCTTTGGATGCATCCCTTTAGTCAATGGATCCGCAAGCATCTCTTTAGTGCTTATATGTTCTATGACCACTTGATTAGCTTTAACTCATTCCTTCAAGGCCAAGTACTTAATGTCGATGTGTTTACTTCGACTACCACTCTTATTATTCTTGGCTAGGAAGACAACAGCTATATTGTCACAGTACATCTTTATTGGCCTAGAGATTGAGTCAACAATCTTAAGCCCAGTGATGAAATTCTTCAACCATATCCCTTGTGAACTTGCCTCAAAACAGGAAACGAACTCAGCTTCCATAGTAGAGTTAGCTACTAGTGTTTGTTTTACACTTTTCCATGATATAGCTTCCTCAGCCACCAGAAATATGTATCCAGATGTTGACTTCTTTGTGTCAACACACCCTGCCAGATCTGAGTCTGAATAACCAACAACTTCCAAGTTGTCAGTCCTCTTATAAGTAAGCATATACTTCTTGGTACCCTGCAGATACCTCATGACCTTCTTTGCAGCTCTTCAGTGATCCATTCCTGGATTACTCTGGTATTTTCCCAACATGCCAATAGCAAAAGCTATGTCAGGTCTTGTGCAAACCTGAGCATACATAAGGCTTCCAACCGCTGAAGCATAGGGAACATTTTCCATCTCTTTCTTCTCAATCTCATTATCAGGACACTGAAACAAGCTAAATTTGTCCTCTTTCATAATAGGTGCTACACTTAGTGAACAATCCTTCATTCTGAAACGTTCAAGAACTTTATTGATATAGGCTTCTTGTGATAACCCCAGGACACCCTGAGATCTGTCTCTATGGATCTTAATCCCAATGACATAAGATGCCTCACCCATATCTTTCATTTCAAAGTTCTTAGACATAAATTGTTTCACTTCATGTAGCAACCCCAAGTCACTTGCTGCAAGCAGTATGTCATCCACATATAAGATCAAGAATATGATCTTGCTCCCACTGACCTTGTGGTATATACATTGATCCATAATGTTTTCAACAAAACCAAAATATGTGATTACATTATGAAATTTAATATACCACTGTCTTGAAGCCTGCTTGAGCCCATATATAGACCTCTTCAATTTGCATACAAGATTTTGACCAGTACTTGAAATAAACCCTCCAGGTTGTCTCATATAGACCACTTCCTCAAGTTCACCATTAAGGAAAGCAGTTATAACATCCATCTGGTGTAATTCTAAGTCAAAATGAGCAACCAATGCCATGATGATATGGAATGAATCTTTCTTTGATACAGGAGAGAAAGTCTCCATGTAGTCAATTCCCTCCTTTTGGGTGAAACCCTTGGCAACTAATCGTGCCTTGTAGCGCTCAATATTGCCTAAAGAATCTCTTTTGGTCTTAAAGACCCATTTACAGCCAATTGCTCTGGCATCACTAGGCAATTCTACAAGGTCCCATACATTGTTGCTCGCCATGGATTCCATCTCATCAATCATAGCATCATACCAAAATTTAAAATTTTCACCAGTTATAGCCAGAGAAAAAGTAATGGGATCGTCATCAATACTTATGTCTGACTCTGTCATGTACACAATGTAGTCACCAGGAATTGCTGACTTTCTTGATCTCATTGATCTTCTCAATTCAACTTCTTGTGGAGGTTGAGGTTGCGCACCAAGGGCATCTTTTGAAAGATATATTGAAAAAATTATAAAATGGATAAATGGTTAACGATTTTACTTTTGAAATCAACAATTCTCTCTCAAAGACGTCATTTTGTGAAACCATATATGTTTAAAAAGTTTGTTCTAAAATCTTTCAAATGTTCTATCATATACATGATTTGAACCATAGTATAAAAAACCGGACCGGACCGGACCGGGCGGTTCAACCGGTGAACCGGCGAACCAAACACCAGATCGGTCTGGAAAAACCAAAATACCGTTTATGCAGTTGACCCGGCCAGTCACCGGCGGTTGAACCGGTAGACTGGTGAACTGTGAACTGGTTTAACCCGGTAAAGTTTGCAAAATTACCTATTGACCCCAAAAAATTACAAATTAGTCCCTGGAAACAAATTAATATGTAATTTTTACAAAACTTGTTATGGTTAAAATTGCAAAATAGCTCCAAAGGGTACTAAAGTGTTTAATTTTTACTTTATATTTAAATTATTGTAAGATATCAATGTGTATTTAATGAATATGTATATTTGAAAATGTATTTTTTAAGTAAACCGGCTCAACCGGTGAACTAGTGACCCAGCGATTGAACCATTGAACCAGTGACCCGAGCCTTCCACCGGGTTAATGGCCGGTCCAATTTTTTACACTATGATTTGAACACATGATAAGAGAAATACATGCTTTCAAAGATTAAAAAAAAATGAAAAAAATAATGACATAATCACGTGGCCAGCGCTGGATAAAAAATTTTAGCTTTAATAGAATTAGAGCATGATGAGTCCTCATTATGTTAACAGAGCAAACCAAAACCTACTCAATTGAAAACTTTTGAATTAGAAGGCTTCATCATGAAAATAGCTTAACCCACAAAACGCTTTTGTGTAATTTATCTTAAAACTGATTAATTTACTCAAAATCAATATGCTTCAAGAGTTTCTTTTAGGCACTATTTGTTAATACAAGTTTTTTTTTTTTTTATAAATGTAGATTACTTTGTGACCCATCATTTTTCCCTCAATGAATTGTGTCAATTACAGGCCAAAAAAAACATTGTGTCAATTAGTGAGATGAGAAAAATTAGTGCAACATCTAAAAAAAAATAAAGAAAAACATAATGTTCTTTTTTTAAGTATATTTTATTAAAACTAAGGATAAATTACACTTTGGTACTTTATAATATTCTCCGTTAACACTTTGGTACCCTTTGGAGCTATTTTGTAATTTTAACCATAACAAATTTTGCAAAAATAACATTTTGACCCCCAATATTTTTAGAAAATTACAAATAGGTCCCTGGATACAAATTATCTAGGGACTAAAATGAAAGCTATAAAATAATTTTGGGGGTCAAAATGTAATTTTTGCAAAATTTGTTATGGTTAAAATTACAAAATAGCTCCAAAGGGTACCAAAGTGTTAACGGAGACTACCACAGGGTATTAAAGTGAAATATGACCAAACTACAGGATACCAAAATGTAATTTATTCTAAAATTAATTTTATTCAAAATATTGTTAGACAGTAAATCTAAACACTTCTCCAATAAGAATTCAAACACTTCTCCAATAAGAATTCAAACTCAAATCTACTGTATAATGAGAGATTGGTCTCTTCTACAATTTTGATGCTAGATTTAACTCCTATTGGTATAGTAAATTATATTTGCTTAAAGATGAAAAAACTTTAAAAAAATAGATTTTACGTGTTATTTATTTTATTACTTCTAGTTTCATATTACTTTGAAACTTTGGGGGTAGATTTTATGATAGTATCTAGGGGTGTTCATCGGGCGGTTTGGGCGATTTGAAAGAATTTTTCAAACCAAATCAATGATTAAATTTTATTCATCAAACCAAACCAAACCAATAAAAAGCGGTTTAGGCAGTTTGGTTTGAGGGTTTGAAGGTAATTTATTGTTAATTTTTTCACTAATATACTAATAAGTAAAATATACAGTTATTCTCATAACTTACTAAAACACTAATAAGAAAATAAATATTATCACTATAGTATAGAAGATTTTTTATAAATAATTAATTGAAATTAAAATTGTAGTTTACTAATATATATTTCTTCCTCTANTTTTAGAATATAAATCAATTTTTTGTAACTTTAACATGATAGGCAAGAGAAAATAATAATAGATATGACATATATTATGAATAAAAATTGTAATTTTTAATTTTTTCATTAAAAATTATGAATATAATTTTCTTTATATATATAAATATATGCCGTGTCGTGTCGCGTAATTTTGAGAGTTTGACGTGTCGCTGTGTCCGTGTCCGTGTCGTGTCCCGTGTCCGTGTCAGTGTCCATGCTTCATAGGCCACTAGTATTATTGAAAGAAGATAGAAGCTACGTTTAATAATATGCAAAAGACCAAATGGTTTATTGCAGATATGGAGAATAACATATATTATTAATTATTATATACATATATAGAGATGGAAGGATAAGATAAAATATTTGAATATAAGTGGGATTTCAGGTGAAATGGATATGCTTTTACATGATAATTGATATGCATCTATCACATATATCTGCTATATATTTTAATATATTGAAAGATAGCATGCTACCTTTTATTTTAATATAAAAAATGTCAAAACTAATTTCTGAACCAATATCATTTTTGTTGGGTATTATACAAGAAAGTAGACAAATTTTTAAAAATAAAATAAAATAAAATTGCAATAAACAAATATTATGATAATTGATATGAATATGTATATGAAAAGCAAACGAATTAGTACAAAATTAAAAGTTTCCTTTAAACATTGCTTATAAAACAATTTTTAGAAATTAAAATTTTCCTTCAAATTTATATATATATAGTCATATATATAGACACATACGCACACAAACAAAACTTCAAAATGAGAGTATACCATATGAATGCCATAAATAATAACCATATTTAAATATGCATTAACCCTATGTCATTTCACACCTACATTTAACGTGTAATTTAAGCAATAATAATATTGCAACCTTTTAGTTTTTTGACCTAATTTATGAAATTTCATGTAAAATAGATGAACACTTTCTCCCACCATCCTTTCATCAATATATATACTTCTTTCCCTTTCTCTTATTTTAAGTTATAAAACTCGTATAAGTTATAAAACTCGTTGTCCAGATAGTAGAGATTAGTTTTTTAAATTATTTTTTCAAATTTAAAATTTTAATTTCTTATTATTGTTTTGAGTTTTGGTTCCTTCAAAACTCAACACAGACATATATTTATTTATAATTTAAAATTTCAAGATATACATTATTAAAAATTAAAATATTTGGATATGATCTCAACCTTTTTTAAATAAAAGTTTCCACAACACTTTATGTCCTCTAAATTAAATCCTACGGATCTAAACCATTCTTTTTATTGAATCTCCTCCAATGGAAAGGAAAATGGGATCTCATTACTCATCTTAACCTTCATGATTCTAAAGTGCATTTTTCACATTTGTGATGATTTTTATTTTTAAAACATTTTGCTTAAATCATCTTTCATTCTAATTAATTTTTTTATAAGATTTCAATTACACCCTCATTTATAATTATAGATTAGCATGAATATCAAATACGCGACTTATAGAAGTTAACTTGGATTGATGTTCAATTTCTATATTTTTATGTGGTATTAGTAAAAAAATTTACTTTTTGAGGTTGTGTATTAAGATAATAACTAAGCTACAATTTAAGAAAATCATTTTACAATTTCTTGAATTTCTTACTTTTATAAATTACTTCTCCATAGATTAACATGGCTATTAGGAATAAATTTAACCCAATTTGTGGCTAATAAAATAAAGGTATTTCCATCTTTCTAACCAATACATTTGAGATATTATTAGAAAACATCTTTTAATTTTGTATGACTTGAAAAGTGAATAATAGACCAAAAATAGCAACCAAAATTACACATATTTATTGCTCTGTTTTGTTTTAATTTTCTTACAACAAAAAATAATCATAAAATAAAATAATCATCATTGTAAAAAAGCTATTTATCTTAAATAACCGAAATACACGATTTAGTCTATAAGATATGACAATTGTTAACTATTTGGTCCTTATGAGTTATGACGATTCTAAAATTGAACTAATTTTATATATTTTAGTCCCTGAATTTGAATAAATTTTGTACGTTTTATCTATAAATTTATATTGAATTTAATATATATATATATTCAAATAAACCATGAGTTTTCCCCATCTATCCATGTAAAGGCTTAAGCGAAAACTAATTTCATTCGAGCTTTAGAGACAAAACGGTCAAAACCCTCCCAACAATATCGACTCTAGGGATCGAACTTGGGTCCTCTCCCTAGTGTAATTGAATTTATATTTTTTGTTATTTGAATTTGTACTGAATTTGTTTGACATAGGGACTAACTCATTACAATTATAATATTTTATTGACTTTTTTTTTGGCCAATAATATTTTATTGACTGAATAGTATATTAGTGAGACTAATAAATAAAGATATATAAGGTAGTTGCATATATACTTACGCAATAGGTGAGTGTGATGTTGTTTATGAGAATGGGAATGATAAAGGGAACACGATGGACTTTAGGAATTGATAGATGGGGTCCATTGATGTCTAAAAGATTGAGCTTTTTAGACGAGTTTGTACTGATTGTCATTTTAATAAGGATTGCTTTGAAAAAGGAACAAGACAATGGAATGCTCATAAAATGTGTATCAACCACCATCAATCAATCTATCATCGTCAAAACTATGCACAAACTAAACCCTGCAAAATCACTCTCAATTCTCAATTCCTGCTTCATTTCGAAGAATACCAGTGTGGAAATTGCAGATTCATCTGGATCCAGAAGCACAAACTTAAAACAAAAGAAAGAAATATATATATATATATACATATGTACCTGACTTCAATCTGATTCAGAAAGCTTGAATTGAAAAACGAAAATTAATCAGACTTGTTCGTCTTCTTCCTTCTTCAAAGTCTCGATCTAATTAATTACTCTATTTAAGAATTAATGAAGAGAAACGAAAACCTAAACCGAAATCCAAAGAGAAAGAGATCGAATCGAATTGAACCGAATCGAACAGTCTGGTTAATTTCTCTGTAGCTAAAATGTCAAAAATCAAGCAGTGCGTAATTAATTAGAGTTTCTAAATCTGAAATAATCAGGCGCGTTTGGATCTGTGACTCCGAAGAACAATTTGGAAGCAAAATCTTTCGATTCATCATGTTATAGATACAAGAGAGAGAGAGAGAGCGATCGGACGAAAGATTCAAGCCGATCCAGAGAAGCAAAACATATAGAAATTCAAAAACAGAGAATCGATCAATTGCACAACTAGCAGCGAGCGAGAGGATTTACATACAGAGTTTTTTTTTTTACTTTTGAGAGATCTAGAGAGAGAGAGAGAGAGAGAATGAAGCTAGAAGAACAATTCCAAGCGGCGAGAACAGAGAGTGCAGAAGAACTTGCGCTTGATGGTGAAGCAGAGAGGCAAGAAGCAGAACTTGCGTTGGACTTCGACGTCCATGGCTTCGACCTTACCTCCACAGTGAGGACAACAGCCTGGAGCTTGCTGTCTTCCGAGCTCCTTCTCTTCCTCCTCGCAAACGTACACAAACCACATTCTGAGTTCTTCAATGGCGGCTAGGGTTTTCTTTTTCTTCTTCGATGATTTCTTTCTTTCTTTCTTCTTCTTCTTCAATTTTGTTGTGTGTATTGATAGTGTAAAATAGTGTGTGTACGGGCAGGGGCAGATATTGTTGGGGCAGGCTTTTAAGCTTTTGTGCTGTTGGTGACTTGTGAGTGAGTGTGTTGTCTTTAAGCTGAAACGGCTTCACTGCTACAACCATTTATAGTATCAGAGAGAGAAACAAGGTCTCTCTCTCCTCTATGTGGTGGTTGTTGGATGGATCTGCAAACTTTCAATTATATTTAGCTCAAAGTGTACTTTTGGTCACATCACTTTTGCTTAAATATCAATTTGGTCTCGTAACTTTTTTGTTGTAGTTTTGGTCTCATACCTTTGTAAAAAGTTGCGAATTTGGTCCTGTGTCACTTTTGGTCTTGTATTTTTTGTCAGGTTGTAGAATTGATTTTATATCTTTACAAAACATTTCACCATCAGTTCCACATATCTCAATGATATGAGATTAAATTTGCACTTGACCCAATGATATGAGACCAAGTCTACAACTTGACGAAAAGATGCGAGACCAATTCTGCAACCTGACCAAAAGATATGAGACCAAAAGTGTGACACGGGACCAAATCTGCAACCTGAGCAAAAGTTATGAGACCACAAGTGCAACAAAAATTGTTATGGGACCAAATTGAGACTTGAGCAAAAGTTATGAACCAAAAATGTACTTTGACGTTATATTTTTTATCTGGGAGATATTTTTTGAAGCTTATTTTTTGTAATATATTTCAATTAAAGAAAAATTTGACTATTTGGTATTTCAATTTTTACACTTTCAACCATTTAGTCTCTAAAGTCTAAATAATGGAAATAAGCTATTCTCTAACTTCTATTTTTCTTCCAAATATGAGTTGCAAATGTATAAAGAGTTGTCATCACGAGTCTCAGTCTTAGACTCACTATTTTTACTAGTCTGAGTAATTATCATTCTTGTCACTATATTAGCTAGTAGATAACATTTGAGCAACTGAATCGTTAATGATCGTGCAAAATTTTAGAGACCAAATCATCTACTTTCATTTTTTTAGGGACTAAATCATTGACTCAGTGAAATTCAAGGGACCAAATAGTATATTTTCTCTTTCAATTAGCAAGTCATTTTAATCAGGCAAAAGTTTTAATTTTGAAGACCAAAAAATCAATATATTAAAAACCAAAATTTCACTTTTTTGGTCTTCAAAATTTACATCGATTTTTAATTTTGTCCCTCAAGTTTATTTATTGTTCTAAAGTTTCACATTTTAATCTATTTTATCATTTTTATTAACTTGATCTAATGGATTAACAAAAAACTTTATGTAGCTTAAGACATGTAATATAAAAATGTTAGAAAAAAATTTAAATTCTGACACAAATTGAAAACTATGCTATTTTTGCCATTAATATATTGGATAAAGTTAGGCAAAATGATACAATCGACCAAAAGATCAAACATGGGGATGAAATTAAGAATTGGTGTAAAGTTCGGGGACCGAAAAATTACTTTTTCCTTTAATTTTGAATTTTATTTAAATTAAAGTTAGGTAAAAAAAATTTTGTATCTTTATTATCAGGTTCCTTCCACAAAAATGACAAATAAAGAAAAGGTTAAAGGGTCATTTTGGTCTTAAATGTATGTCCTAATGTTATTTTGGTTCGTTATGTTTTAAAATGTTCAAATTGGTCCTAAATGTTTGCAAAATGTTTCATTTTGGTCCCAAACTATTGAATATAGCTTGTTTCAAGTTCAAACCTAACGAGTTTAAAGCTATATTTTATTCTCGAAGAGTACTTTCTCTGTCCAGTTGGGACCATAAACAAACGAGGTCAAATCAGTCCTAAAAGTAGATTGCTCGTTTCATGGTCAAACAAGCAAAGTTGATCATATATCTCTCATTTCAAATTCGAATGCGACGAATTCAAAACTACAAGTTCCTCTTAACAAATCATTTGAACTTGAAATGAAAGTGGGGAGAAATGTGACAAAATTTAATAGTTTGGGACCAAAATGAACATTTTACCAATATTTAGGACCAAAATGAATCATTTTGTTAACATTTAAGATCAATTTGAACATTTTAAAATATAATGGACCAAAATGAACATTGAGACATACATTTAGGATCAAAATGACCCTTTGACCTTAAAAATTTTTTAANCAAAATGAACATTTTACCAATATTTAGGACCAAAATGAATTATTTTGTTAACATTTAAGATCAATTTGAACATTTTAAAATATAATGGACCAAAATGAACATTGAGACATAAATTGAGGATCAAAATGACCCTTTGACCTTAAAAATTTTTTAAGCATGGCCGATCAACAATATTAACTATTAAAAATACTATTTTACATGACCAAAAATAAAAGAAAATAATTTAAATCAAGCTTATTTTTAAAATTATGATTATTTTTGCAAAAAGAATTATGACTATTTATGTAAAACCATTTATGTTTTCTTTTTATCATTATTGACCATAAAATATTTTTTTTAAAAAATGTTTCTTCTTTTTATTGATAGATTTTATAATAAGGGTGAGTATAGGGAGAGTTTCTCTCCCTCATTCTAATATTAATTTCAAGGAGAGAAAAAAGGAAGTTGTAATTTGTTAGAGATCTTGGTGTCTTTCATGTCGGGTTTTGCAATGGTCATTAAAAGGACATTTAAATTCATCACCATTATTAATTTTGATGCACTTCAACTTTTTTTTTTTTTTTTGTAGTTTGCCTCTGAATACCAGCATGAAAGTTCTTAGAAGTATCAAACATTTTATCTTTAGTCTTCATAGTGTACATCTAAACTTTCTTGAAACGATCATCAATAATAAAAGTAACAAAGTACACTGAACCACCAATAGATTTGGTACTCATAGGGTCACAAACATCAGAATGCACCAAGTCTAAAGTATGAGAAGATTTATGAGAAGGTGAGCTTTTAAAAGACGCACTTGCTTGCTTTCTATCTAAACAGTGTTCACAAGGATGTAAGTCCATACCTTTTACACCTGAGAGCATATTCTTCCTCACTAAAATATCAAGCCCTTTAGGACTCATATAATCGAGCTTCTTATGCCACAGTTCTGTACACTTTCCTTCTTCAACAACATCAATTAAACCTTCAGATAACTTAGCTTGCATAAAGTAAAGATTATATTTTATACTTTCTTACCACGTGCTACAACCAAAGACCCCTTCATAAGCTTTCATTAACAATGTCTAAACTGTTGCAATACCCATCATTATCAAACCGTGGAATTTAAACCAAATTAAGCGTGATATCTAGAGCATGCCTCATGCCTTTAAAGATCAATTACATATCATTGGAAGTCTGCAAGCACACATCTCCTTCGTCAATGATCTTAGATGAGCCATCATTTCTCGTCCTTAAGACACCAAAATCACCCAGTGTATATGATGAGAAAAATTTCTCTCCTTGAAGTGCAATGAATAGTTGCACCACTATCAATCACTCAACTATAGTCATGGTAAGAATAATTCAAAATATCTTCACTAAGGATGAACAAAACCCGGCCAACTCTGGCCGGCCTGGGGTATACTCATTATATATATATATATATTCTTTTACAAAACATTCTTTTTTATTGTAGAAAATATATATGTATTATTATTTTGGGTAAATTACACTTTGATACCCTGTTGTTTGACCCTATTTCACTTTGGTACCCTGTGGTTTGAAACTTGACACTTTGGTACCCTGTGGTATTCTCCATTAACACTTTGGTACCCTTTGGAGCTATTTTGTAATTTTAACCATAACAAATTTTGCAAAAATTACATATTGACCCCAAAAAGTTTTCAAAAAATTACAAATAGGTCCCTAGATACATATTATCTAGGGACTAAAATGAAAATTTTAAAAAAAATTGGGGTCAATATGTAATTTTTTAAAAATTTGTTATGGTTAAAATTACAAAATAGATCCAAAGGGTACTAAAGTGTTAAAGGAGAATACCACAGGGTACCAAAGTGAAATAGGGTCAAACCACAGGGTACCAAAGTGTAATTTACCCTATTATTTTTATGAATTGTATACTAAAATAATACATAAAACATATACTTAATCACAATAAAATCAATAATTTTTTAACAATTAAATCAAATTAAATATTTTTATTAATAAAAACATCATTAAAATGATTCAAAATTATTTTTTTAATCAATATATACAAGTTAAAAATCATATAGAATTAATAAATGACTTAAGTAAATAAATATATTTAAAAAAAAATTGGCCCGACTGGACCCGGTGGTCTGGCTTCGGCCCGGGTCGAGTCTTAGGTTTGGTCGAAACCCGGCTGGCCTAGCCCATGTGCACCCCTAATCTTCACCAATAATAATTAAAAATTCTTCAGCTGTAGCAATACTTTGCTCACCAATTTCTTCCTTTTTATTATTATCATCATCTATTCTCTTGGATTTGTCCTTTTTCTTCTCTCTTTTCAATTTTCAACAAAAGTTCTTTATATATCCAGACTCGCCATAATGATAATATTTGAAATTCTTTGTTGAAGACTTTGATATACCTTTTTGCTTGTTATTGCCAAAATTCCTTTTATTACTTCTACCTCTAACAACCAAACTAAAAATCAACCCATTAAATCTATTAGATGGGAGTTTATTATCCAATTTGTATTAACTCAATAAAGAAGACTTAACATCATCAAGTATAAGCTTAGTTCGACCATAAATCATTATCGACTTAAAATGCTTATAAGATGATGACAACGAACGTAACAACATGGCTTGATCTTCTTCCTCAACTTTTATATCAATATTTTTCAAGTCATTGATCAAAGAAATAAACTCACTAATATGAGCTTTGATGGATGTACCTTGAGACATTCTCAAATTGAAGAGATGTTGTTTCAAGATTAGATAGTTTGCCAAAGACTTAATCAAATACAACTCCTCAGGCTTCACACACAAATCATGTCTTCTCTAAAAGAACCTCTTGGAGAACATCATTATTGAGGTTTTATTGAATAGAGGTGAGGACTTTATCATCCATCTCATTTTATTCATCTTCACTCATTGTTACATGTTTCTTTGATTTTATGAACAAAACCTTCTTTTGGCTATTTTGCGTCAATATGTAAGCATTCTAATTTATCATAAACTAAAGTTGATACTCTTATCAAATTTTTCAATGTCAAAATTATAGACATAATTAAACCTAGAGCTCTGATACCAAACTACCAGTAAACATTACAAATTCTATTGATGAGATGATACTTCATGATTGGTGCAAAAAAATTATATTTATTCTTAAATCTAATTAAAATCTTCAATAGAATGCCCATTTATAATTTTGAGAGATTATTTTTTTGTTTATTTTATCTTTTATATATTAAAATAAGAAAAATCAACTTGTCATCTAATTTATTCCCAAAACTTTTTGAACAATTTTTATTTAAAAAATATTAGTTTTAAAACCCTTAATTAATATTATAATGTTAAATTGTTAATCGTGATATAGGTATCCTTAGACCATGACTAAAAGATGTATTAAATCCAAAAGTGTGTTCCAAAAGTCTTGATCCACTTGCAAGTGAAAATGGCACCCATCTAATTTAATTAATAACCTTTCAATTATCTTGTCCTTATTAGTTAATCAAAAAGCGTCAATCATGATTAAAAATAGTAATAAATTCTTAATTAATTATGTTAAATATGACTTCATTCGTTGCATTTTAATTTGCATGAACAATGTTTACTTTTCTTTATTAAAATAATAATAAAAAAATCTAGATTAGTAAAACATGTGGGGGTTTATGCATATATATATATATATATTTTAAAGAGTCCGAATTCATCATCTTGCCTTTGGTGTTAATGTATGAAAACATTATATAATGATTGAATTGACTTAGTTATAGCTAGGGTATCAATATATATTTATGTTAAAATAATATTGTTAATTATAAATTAAATTATTGTATATATCTGTTGAAGATAAATGGATTAACTTGTTGTAAAGTGACGTTTAGGGTTAAGAGACTAATAAAGCTTAATTAGTTGGCACAGTTACTATATATATATCACCATGAATTAATATTTTAATTTGATAAATTCAAGAGTTTAGCTAGATTATCGAAAACAGTACCCCAAAAAAAAGTGTATACTAATTCTTCTGCTATCCCTCTTGCTTCCATGTACGTTTCAACCTTTTAAATTCTTCTCTTGCAACGTATGCTGACATGTTGTTCAAATTTCTAATTCTCCATCCAAATTATTCTCTGAATTCAAAAATAAATTATATTGTCAATCTATTTCGTAAAATTATATAATCTTAAATGAATATGTCAGTTTCTTTAAAAAAAATTGAGTTAATAGTTGGGTTAGATTTATAACTCATCTAAAAATTAATTAAATCATAAATAACTTTTTTTTGGTAAACAAATCATAAATAACTTTAATTATTTATAACTCAATCCAAACTTAACTAAAGCCACTCCTATATCAATTTTTTTTGGGTCCAAAACCAAACTACTTTTATATTTGGGAGGCTGGTGATATTGCTAACTAAGCCAAGTTTGATAGTGGGCTTGAATTGGATGGCCCATTTCAGTGTTTATTGAAAACCACCACTTTATTGAGGAAGTAATCAATAGATAACTAGCCCCATCATCATGTACGTGCTATAAAATTTCTTACCCGTAAAAGATAGCACATGGAAAATTGATAAATATATGTTCGNCAAAAAAAAAAAAGAAAGAAAGAAGAAAACCACCACTTTATTTATTTATTTTTTTTGTCAGAAATGAAAATCCTTCATTGAACATAATGGCACAAGGCCATACAACATGGGAGACCAAGCAAGGCTCATATCTATCAATGAACACAAGGCCTTACGCTCCACAGATCAGAATACATCATAGTATAAGAGAAGAAAAAGCAAACCTAGGCAACACACCTAAGTAGAAAGCAGATAAAATTGGATCTCTTATACAACCTTCAGATCCACTAAAATACAGAAGAACCAAGAAAACTTGGAAGATATCACAAAGAGGCAACACACCTCTTATCTCTCTATGAGAGAACCATCTTCTTGCTCGTTTCCTTCTTCAATCTTTGCCCCAAGAGTAGATCTAAAGATATCAGCAAACCAAAAGAGAATACCTCTTTCCTATTGAAAGGGAGAAAACATTCCCCACAATCAGCAGAAGAGAAGATTCTCCCGCAACCTCCAAGCCAAAAAAGATAACAACAACACACTACTAGGCACACAGGCTGAAGAAAAAAAATATCAAACTAAACCCCTAACAAATCTCCGCCAAAGATACAACCAAGAAGAGAAAACTATAAGCCCAACCTCTGATCAACTTTTAAGAGGATTTTTTAAGAAATTTCTTCAAAAGTTGTAGATCTGGACAAAGATTTGTTCTACCAAACCAAGAAAAAAAAGACCAGATAAAGGAAAACCTTCCCTAGAGGAAGGAGGACTAAGAGGTGTGGAAAACCAAAGGAGAGAAGGAGAGGTTTCAGACATGCCACCAAAATAATGGGACATAGAAAGAAAAGCCTCTCCAAAACTCCCCTTACAGTTTCCACGACCAACAAAAAACCAAAGCAGCGGGATCAGAAAAAAGGAGGGACTGTGGGTACTAAAGCCGGAGCCGCCGATGGAGTCGTCCACAGCGACGTCGGAGCCGTCGTCGCCGAAGTTGAAGCCGGAGCCGCCACCGGATGCGCCATGGAAGGCGCCCCCAACAGCCCCTCGAAGGAGCGTGAAGATCCGGCGAGTTACTCTAGATTCGAAACCCTAGCAGAGCAATTTCGGAGGTATAGATATTAATATCCCCTTTTTTTCACCACTTTATTGAGGAAGTAATCAATAGATAACTAGCCCCATCATCATGTACGTGCTATAAAATTTCTTACCCGTAAAAGATAGCCCATGGAAAATTGATAAATACATGTTCGCAATTTATAGTTATCAATAAACATAAAAAAAAGGATACTTTAATCAAAATACTCAACATAATTGACAAGAATTCATCAAAAGGAATTTTGATAATTATTTGTGAAAAAAGTCAGAATAATGTCTAAAATATGGATGAAGGAGAATGAAAAAAAAATAATTTACATTTTGAAAGACTTTTATATACATCACATTTGAAGTGGTGTCCAAGAATTTATTGTTATTGTGACATACTTACCTTTAAACGAACTATTGATTGATATTGTAATATATAATTAATCATGTATAAACAGAAGACTACTAAGATATATACTTACACCGGATAGTACTGATCTGATCTTGACTTTTCTTTATGGCCAATGGGAGTTGGTCACCTAATTTTACTTTAGGTCCCAAATCAGTTTTTTTTTTTTTTTT